>KN886879.1:22864-37833 GCA_000934455.1 Apostichopus parvimensis
TCATGCAACAGATTGTTTTGAACAGACAGGTTTCTCTGCTCTCTTACCATTGAAAAAAGTGCTATCAAAAAAGTATAACCCATGGTTCTATTTCATAGAGTGCAATGAGCGGATTTTGCATGCAATCGACGAGCAATTGACCAATCAAATGGCCGGAATATAATTAGGTGTTGTATAATACATGATAACATCATATGGAACCATTTGTAATGGTGCACTCAGAATACACAACTAACTAACATTGTTTGCAGCCAGTACTCAGCCACTAATTTGCTATGGATAATACTGCAATTGAACATTAATTGACATTAATTAAAGGCTCTATTCATTGGCATGCAATGTAAAGCTTATCAATTTTGAAATTGTATATGAACATATCATATGGAGCCTATATTGTAATGTTCATCTTCTCCAGTCGTTTTCTATCTTTCTTCTTTGTTTTTGTTGATATTTTATTCCAGATATTTCATGCAATGATATATTTCATAAATTAGTTAGGATATATATGCCATTGCCTAGGACAGCTTTACTAGACTTCACATCCCAAACCCTAGATATATGATACGTGACTGACACGTCCTATTTGTATGCCACTGCATCGTTTTAGATCCAAGCAACAACAATATCAGTGGCATATATATGTTCTGTACATGTCGACATCACTGTGTTCCGGAATAATTAAGCACATATAAGGAGCAACGAAAATAAAATATCTCAAAGAAAAGTACATAGACACACAGATCACACACTCAGTTTAATTATCTCAGTTGCTGCTTAAAAATGGTATATTATTGAGTTTTATGACATACAAATTTAATGACATATTAACAATGTCGGTTAGGCCTATAATTATTCATGACGTATGTATGAGTTTGGTGTAGATGGCTGATCTTGTGGAGTACTGTATATGCACGTTTATCAGTGTGGCTAAATTTACGCATGGCTGATGCCATTGGAAGATTCCTGTATATATATACCGTGTTTCATAGACCTTACCATTAGGGCATTAGAGGCATGGGCTAAAAAATAAAAAAATTTAAAAACAATAACCATAAAAAAAATTAATTGTGTGCAAATTTTTTCTCACAATCTTGCATCAGGGATGAGCCTGGGATAAAAAAAGAAATCACAGAACTTTGCAAAAATTGCGGTATAGGCTCCAGTTTGCGTATACTACAGTGTGTTAGGATAATAGTTTTTGTCCCGAGGTAGAAAAGAAATCATGGATATTCTGCGAATTCGCGGAAAAAGCTCATGCCTGTTGCATACCAAATTCAATCGTTGTAAAGAGAGGTCTACAATAAAGGTACCAATCATGAAATCCTCTCATTTTCTTCTGTAAATATTCTTTCCTACAATAAAATAAATAAAATTGCAACGAGTATTGATCAGAGGACAAATGGCTTTTAATTTTATTCTCAGCATTAAATCTTGCTACTGGAAATTATTTCAAAGAAATGTGTCTTTTGTATAAAATTTGCACAACTAACTGTTCAGAATATCTTGGTTGAACTTTGAAGAAGCACAAAAGTGAATACTGTATTTGTATTCATAAACATTATGTTATGCATTAACTTTTTTCCAACCATATAGCATGCAGCTGTTTATACAGTTTTAATGACTTATTTTAATTTTAAAGTCACATGATACAGATCATGACTCACCATTGGCTTACTGTGGTCTTTGCATGCTAAAAAAGTAGTTGGTGAAATGGACTACAAAAAGCAAATATTTGTTTTGCATCTCAAGTTTGTTCATTTTACTTTAGGGCACCATCGATGAAAAAAACTGTGGGAGAGTATATATATAGCCCAGAGTCTGTACTTATTTTTGGGCAGTTCACTATTACTTCCCATTGACAAAATTAAAAGATGATTTCCCTGGAGTAATAACATTTTGAGCAGGTGAGATTCTGGTCACTATATTGATTGATGTCTTGGGGCTAACAGTCGAATATCAAATGTCGAAACCGTGTTAGATATACCGGTTCGGTATGAAAACGGTACAAATGTAACGACCAACACAAACACGACATTTGAGATAGGGATGAAGGAACCTCACAAAGCAATGAATATATATTTAAAAAAAAAAGGGTAAATTACTGCAAAGGAGGAGCACCTGTAATTTTTGTCCTTGTAAAAGGTATCATCGAGGGATAATAAGTATGCTTTGTTATTTTAACTATTTACACAAGTGCAAATTTCAATGCTCTTCCTTTCAAAAATTTACTACTGTTGAACTTATAAATAGAACCTTCAACAATTTTGAGTGTAAACGGGACAAAAGTACCTGATTTTACTCTTCCCGTCAAAAAAGGTAATTAATTCACAATTCTGAAATGTTTAAATGTTTCTTGGTTTATACAGATCGTGTTTTTGAAAGAATCATTGGTTGTTTTATTTCAAATAATTGCAGACATTAACTTAGGAGGATCATTCAGTTATGACAACTTTAATAATGTTAGCCGATACTTTCATCAATTTCTTCTACCCCCAGCAAACCAAGTTTATTATTATCAGTGTTATGCTTCCATTTTGGTTGTATACAGTATATGAAACAGACGTGCTGCAGCCGGCCTAAATAATGGCACAGCAGCTGTGTCAAACAATAAGAGCTGCATCCGCTGCAAACTCCTGCTCAGCTAGGATGAATGAAACAATAGGGATCATCATCCCTGCAGACCTGTAGTTTGGTATGAAACGGTGGAGAATAATTATGTAATACACTGCCTAGCTGCATGATAGGCTGCATCCCCCTCAGCATCCTTACACTTCGTGGCATATATGGTATCTTTAATAGATATCACTGACCTTGTTTTTATTCAATTCTGTAAGAAATGCATTATAGCTTAAATGATTAGAACTGGCTTTAGAATTGACAAATAATAACAAACCCAGGATGAGACATTTATAGAGAGTATCCTGTGATTGATGGGTTTTATTCAGTGCTGTATAATTCTCTAGCTTCAATGCAAGATGCACATTATTAAATTCTGTTTTATAGGATTCATGCAAGTTGCAAGACATGGCCTTAAAACTGTTATTTACCCAAACAAACCATCATAAATTTAACAAGAGCCCAACGGGCCCTATTGTTCCTTGCTTAGTGGAATATTAAAGGGTTGTATGTCAACACCCAATATCATATAACATATCCCGCATTTACCAGCTATAACCCAACAACTGTATTGCAAGTTTGGATACAGTCTGATTTAAGATTGTGGAGTTATTGCAATTTTAATATTTTGAACCCTCCCCCAAAAATAAGGCCCAATAAAATTCTGCGCCTAAAATGGTCTCAAAAATACTTGGCCCAAACAGAGTGGCTCAAAAATATATTTCCCAAAACAAATTCAACCTTCAAAAATGTTGGCCCAAATGGTCCCAAAAATATTGGGCTCCACGAATTCTGGACAAAGAATGTGTCCCAAAATGCAATTGAGGTGGAAATAAAGTTAAGCCCATCTGGCCCAAAAATGGGCCCAAAATTTTGTTATGGCCCAGCTGGCCTACATGTACCAGCTATTAACCAACAAATTCTGTATACCAAATTTGGCTACAATCCGACTCTAGGTGTGCAGAGTTATTGCGATGAAAAGATTTTTATGTTTGACCGCATAAATTTAACTTAATTACTATTCACACCAATGAACACCAAAAATGTTGGGGCACATCATCTCAGTGCTGTAATACATCTACATAGTAAGTATGACAAATACCCAGCATTACGTGACTGAGTTAATGCGGATTCAAGCAAGTTTCGCAGACGTACACATACACCGGCACGCACGCACGCACGCAAACCAGACTGCACAGGTTCCTTTGGTTCCTGCAAAGAACCAAAAAGTGACAAAGTAAACATGTTCCCTGGAAAGTTTGTCAAGTTCTATGAATTTATTTAGATCTACCATATTTAGCAAAAGGAAATGGATTGATATCATAATGGCAAACTGTGTCAGTTGACAACATCTCTGTTATTCTTCATCTCCAGATGAACTATAATATGCAAATTATACAGTTAACATACAACATGCCTGGTTTTTGCAAAAGAAAAAGCCTTGAAATTTAGAGTATTACAAAGTTTGCAGCTATGCAAACATTTCATGTCACATTTCAGGGACAAAGTTATGATAATTTTATCAAAGAAAATTTATCAGAACTAAAAATTGAAATGCTTAATTGAATAAAAATATATTTCCAACTACAAGTAGCATTTAAAGGAAACTTTTTCTTTGTGACCTCAAAGGTTCATGAATGAAATGTCAATGCACTTAAGAAAACAGCCTTGAACAAGTCTTAAAGTGCTTTCACTTTTGCTGGAATAAGTCATTCTTTTATGAGGTTTAATTTGATTATTTTATTCATAGTTATAGCGTTTGGAATACTTGTCTCTGCCGAAATAATAGTAGAAGTAATATTTATAAATAGATCTGGTAAGTAAGTGCTGTTACATTAACAACGATTAATATGTGGACGTCAACTAATTAAACTAAAATATTTAAGTTTCTGGTGGAAATATGACATCACACAATGTACGAAGTGGCAGCCACCTCTACTAAGGGTGACTCTAAAGTTTTGATATCTTACAAACCAAACAAAAGTAAAGATTTTAATATTTATCATTGGGAGGGTTTTATCGTGCTATTAGTACAATTCACTTCCAAAAAGATACAATAAAGAGAGTAAAACTATAATTAGTATGTTGTAAATTATAATACAAAATGCATTCCATGAACAAGTTCTTGGCTGGTACGCGCACCTAAAGCCAAACATTTCATTTTGGCACCATTCGTTCCCATCTGGAAAGGACAACGACCACTATATAGTGGGCCGTTTATACAGTATCACTTTGGAGCCATTTTTCATGGTAAATTTGGCTTTCAGAGTCTTAACTATATGAAAATTTATATACCTTCAGGTCTCCAAGTATGCATGCATGTAGAGTTGTGGACGTAAGTAGAACAAGTATTTGTGCATATATGGTAGATAAACATTGGCAGCATGTTTTATAATATTTATAGCTTATTTACAATGCTACGGTAATTACAGAGCTTAAGGCCAGGCTTGCACAGTCAGCTGATACTTATCAAACTACCTGTGTATATATATCATGTATATATGCTGGTAATTGTGGGGTTGGTTTATTACCAAAGGAACTAAGGCAGACAGTCACATCCTTCTTGTTAAACATGCTGGTTGTTACTTTATATCACACAAAATGAGACCATATCGTCCTGATCTCAAGTCTGGCTTAAATTACATACTTCTTTGATGACAATTTAATCTTCTGATAACATCTTGACATATTACAACCAATCAAGGTGATTACTCCTACAAAGTATAGATTAAAATGGTAATTATGTTACATTTTCCCAATGAAACACCATACGTGTTTAAATATCCTTCCTATACATGTTGAAAACAAATAGCAGATTCTATACAAGCATGATCCCTGTAAAGGGATGTAGGCCTACCTAACCTAACACAATATATGCACAATACAGTACAGTTTGCAATTAGTAACTGGTGAGGTTTATTACCATTAAATACACCATGCAAAGTTTCTGTCCATAAAGAAAACTTAACCCTTTTTAATGCTGTTGGCTGAACCCTATAATATTGGAGTAATATGTTTTAGTCCAACCATAAATCAACTGAAACATAGAATTTGCTGAATGACTGAAAGGAAATCATTCATGAATACTTGGGGAGTTTGTATACATAGGTTCAAATTGTGATTAATTTCAACTTAACAGATGGACAAATAAACCTCTCTCCTTTTGTTATAGTTCCCAGTTTAAGTTCCCAGTTAAGTTCCTAGTTTTAGCAGTCATGTGAGTTGTTACATGTTTCATAAGCGATGACCGAATTTCCCACTTATCGGATCCACTCAGTGGTTTGGAAGATCTTATCATGCCCACCACTACTTTTTAGATCTAGAAATGTAATCTATTTTGAGAAGTAAAACTTTTTCCTAATTAATGATGTTCTGTAGTTGATGACCTTTTGTCTAAACACTGCTCTAATTTTATATATATGTTTCATGACTAATTGACAAGAGGAATTTAGTTCTGAAGAATAGGGTTAAGTAATGATCCATTTATTAGCTTACTCATAACTGGTGTATTTTGGAAATTTATACCAGTGCTGGATTAAGAACTAGCTGAGGTACTCATGGTTATAGAGTTTTGTACTTATAATCATTCCAAGGGGTAGTTGTACTCACATAGTACCCATGCAAATTGAACTAACTTGTTGTACAATAATACTGCACAAGCCTTAATATCTGTGACACATCATGGTCAGAAACAGACACTTCATTTTGCCAGACAGTACATATATACTGTAGACTATGTTCTACATTCTGACCAAAGTTAAGGCCAGCTCTGCCAAGGAGCAGACAACGACAAAGTTCTCCCTATAGTCCCTGACTCTTCTCCATGAGCAAATGCACTATGTGTGCCATTATCAATGTACACAAATACAAACAATACTAAGTACACATAGTCAGAATGTACACTTCCTTTTGCTATACAAACAATGTAGGAATTTCATTCAAGCATTTTTAAAGACAAATGTCTGAGTGTATATTGTTAAAAGGTGATGGTATAGCTTGGTTGTAGCATCACCTACATGTATATAACAATATGCTAAGACACAGTGAGTCTCAAGTGATCATGTCATTCATGAATACACTGTGCCTACCCACTTTAAGATCACTTAATTGATACAAGAATAACACACATTATGTGTTAGAACTACAATGTACTGATATATTTATAATCAGAAATGATGCAATGTGTGGTGGTTTATAGAAGCATGAAGTTACAGACCTAGACAATCAGTCATGTGATGTGATGTGTATAAACAGTGTCTTATTCACTGATCAATGAAAGAAATAGAGCATGTGATGATGTGATGGTATCGCACAACCAACGATTGTATGAACTGCAGACGTCTATCCTGGTAGCAGTGGCGGAGCTAGGGGTATTGGTCAAGGGGGGCGAAAATAGTCTGCAGGGGCGCTTTCGACACTATCTAAGCGGAGCGCCACCACAGGTTGGCGCGTAGCGTACAGAAATATTTTGAGTAAAGATACTCCCTAGATCGCCGGAAATGACCCTTTCCGGGCCTGGCGAATTTGCAGATAAACGAAGAATAGGTGTCATCGCCAAATTACACCAACAAAATGTGACAAATGTCAATATGTAGATGAAAGCGCAATAAAAAAGGCAATAATCGCGAATAAGTAAAAAGTGGTAAAGAGCTGAAAAGGGCGCCAGCAGTCCATTTGAGTCCGTCAGGGGGGCATCCACCCCCTCTGACTGTATGGACGCTCCGCCACTGCCTGGTAGATAAATTCATCTCTGAGAAATTTGAAGCAGAGGAACACATGACTGTGATGGCATCCAGCATGATCCAGGCCTTCCTGGTAAATTTCATGGGTTTAGTTATCACAAAATATATTATCCTACTAGTACTGCTAGTATGTGGGTTTAACTTCCAGACTGGTATATTAAATGCAAACCCCTGGGATATATTTTGGTTTAATGGTCTTGATGAGAACTGATCACAAATTTGAGCACAATTATGCTTAAAGATTGCAAAAAGTTTTACAAATACTAATTATACAGGTTCAAGCTTTCCAAATTATTCCCAGACACAGAAAATTGATTGAGATAGAAATTAAATTAAAGGCTTTTACAGTGAATCGGCATAAAAGAAAAATTGCTTTTGGAAGGTGGCAGTATACAATATATGCATGTTGAAATATGAACATCAGCGACCATTAATTGACTTTCTAGCTTATTCAGAATTGCTACTTGATGAACTTTAACCTGCTGAGATTGTAACTGCATTATAATGCATGGATGCTAACAGGCTCTGGGGGCAATTATCACGTAAGTCTTGCATTATGGAGAGATGCAAAGAATCATTCATCCGGGTATCGCAAGTTCGCAACGCAAATTGCTATTTTCAGTATTTTATGAGAAATAAATTTCTTAAAACCGTAAACTGCTACACAAAATGTGAGCACTCAATTATGCCCTGGAGATGTAACAATGAACTATATATAAGTCGAAACAATAACTTTCAAATTCACCAGCTATACCATGGAAATGTAGTACCGGTTATGGCAGTCCCTAGAAGAGTTAAAACTGTACAGTAGGTCTGTGCATGGATTCAATGCATGCGGCGGTACAGTACAGTATATATGATGTGCAAACATATCATATATGACCACAAATACTACAGTAAAAGAACAATCCTTGAGCATACTTGACGACAGGACTATCTCATATAGAGAAAAGCAATAATTTAGAAACCCTACAACAGTTTCAATTTTTTTGGGTCAAACTTGAACTTGTATGAATGCATCCAAGTGGACAATCTCTTTAATCATATAGAGGGTGAACAAATCCCCTGGAAAGTACATACGAACTGATCCACTCTCACACTCAGTACTGCATTGTGGGTGGTTTCTGATACGATTCTTTTAAACGATCACAACAGTTAATTTCATCGGGAACCTTTTCCTGCACTTTGTCCTTGAGATAAATAAGCCAGTGACATTCTAGTTCAGGTGATTAATTTCTCTGTATTTAAGTAACTAAAAAAAACCTGACAACATTGATGTGCATCGGACACACTCCCCAGGATCTTAAGCTCTCTCAAGGGTGAAGCAACATCTCTCGTTACGATGGAGAATTAATTTCCCCCGTCGTGAATAATACCAAATGAAGAATTTTCAATCAGATTTATAGCTTGTGAATCTAAAACAATTCTCGTTTCAAAGTACGGGAGCATGACGAAAGGATAATGAGGCCGATAAAGCAGAACATTGATCCTTCGCTCTGCATTTTTGTTGTCGTGTCTCTCAGAGTTCTTCTTTTAATATCCTTGTAATGACTACAGCCTGTTCCCAGTTAAACATGCTCTATTAGACAGAGTCTTCTTTTATATACATCAATACATTACCACTGCCAGTCCTCGAAATTCCGTGGCCATTACTGGCTAAATGGCAGCGGAAATCGCCGTTTAATGGCCAGTAGACATGTTTGCATAAATTTTCTGCCGGCAGACATTACGAACATAAACACATTAACGTATCACATGAGTCGGGAAACAATGTCAGACAAAACAACAGCAGGATTTAAGTTTTGGCCTAACAGAAGCCCTGTAATACAATATACTGTACGGCCTAACAAAAGCCAGGCTGTATTGCTATCAAATATACTGACTTTAGTAATATTAACAAATTTTATTGATCTGCTCTATTATAAGCCTGTATACATAGGAAAACTGATCATATCCGGATAATTCAGCAAAAATTACTGTTGAGATCCTCAAAATACGGGTTAGTTGTTGCATTAATGCATTATAGTCTAAGTGGGGCAAGTATTGCCTCGAAAGTTTCTGTGAAATAAATGTTTGTCGAAGGTGGAACATGAGTGACCATTTAGAGCAATTAAAAGGTTAGAGGTTAAAAATAAAAAGATTACCAGTTCATTCTAGGCAAGGTGGAACGAGAGTGCTAAGGTTGTGGAGACAGGTAAGCGAGGAATGAAGAAAATGTAAGTCTTCAAATTTTGTCTCAGGGCAATTTCAAAGACACTGAATTTTGTCTCTTAACTATAAAATACTATGTATTGGTTATTGTGTACCAAACTGCTATATATACATCTTTAATATAGCAGTTTGGTACACAATAAAGTGTATACACTACACTTTGTATAGCAACTTGCCCATTTTGCGTAGCATTCTGCAATACGAAACTGGATAAACTATTCCCTGCCATTATCTGATTTCCTAGAAACGTGTCATTGTTTTTTTTAGAGACCCGTTAGAATCACAAATTCTACTGCATTTCTCTGATGTGTCAACTCAGCTCTTTCCTTGACAATTAATGCCACTTATTGTTTTTCTTCATAGTGGTGGCAGTTAGTTGTATGATAAAGTTGACTGAATCCATTGTTTTGCGACAATATTAGAAAATTGGAACCTCAAGAAATAAACCTTTGAAAGACAACTTTTTGCAACATTTGTCCACCTTGGAATACATTTTGTACTGTACTCTACTGTACATAGGGCAATACCCTGGTGAATATGTAAGTAATCATACTACCTTACAGTAGTACGGACACGTCTAGAGCCAATTTGCCTCATATTCAGTACATTTGTTGATGGTGATAATTTCATTCAAAATGTGAACTGACTTTTTTGGAAAAGCTCTTTTCGTTTCCATGATATATGTATGTATACATATAAATCTAGGAAACTCATTAAATACATGTGTGCAAAACTACATGACGTGGAGTGTTGCACTCATCAATTTTTTTAAATTTTAGCCCTTACTTCGTTAACCCCTAATTATAAACCCACATATATGTATTATTTGAATAATGTGATGTTCATTTTCAAAGAAGACAATGATATATTTCAAAAAATCGCCTTACAAGGCCAAAAAAACATGTGTTCAGTGTCCTTGAAACGAAGTTTGTAATTTAAACAAAGGAATAACATATAACAGAAAATTAGGTAGCCACTCCCTTTAAATCATCAATGTGCATAATTAGCCAAGGTTTATGCATAAATAAAACTAGAATGTAGAAAAGACTTGTAACATGGTCAATCTTTGATGGATTTTGATGGGAGTTGCAGCTTCTTTCATGATTTCTAATGCCTATTAGAGCACTTGATTAGGACAATGTTGTTCATATCTGTACGTAAACCCTTAAAATTGGATATTGAATGAATCACAAATGAAATATAAACAGACTCCATAAATAGACCTTGCCAAAACCATGTACCGCATACATATTTCACACTTAGCCACCATCAGGTACTGTATACACTGTGGATCTCTTATCACACCTGAGGGCACTTTAGACAAAACTTTCAAATTTCATTTTCACATCAACTAAATGTATAGACTTTATGCCTATACTCTCAGTGTGCATGAAAACAGTTCTAAAGGAAATTCTGTTAATGGTGTGAAATTTGCATACATGTACCTGAAGTTAACAAAGTATGCTGTACCAATTCATGAACCATAGACCTGTTCATAATCTTGATCTTAGTATCTGATAAAATCATGGGCGTTGAATTGGCATCTGGGATACAAAAAAAATGCAACCACAGAGATTACTAAGAAAAGATGTTACTGTAACACATGTGCGAAGCATTCTCTTTAAGCTGATAGTGTCTTGAAGCCTAATACATTATACACTGTATAATGTAATATATAGTACCACACAATTAGTAAGTCTATAGTTAGGAGATCTATCTATTTATAACTCAATAACAGCTCCCTGCCGTGACTCTTCAGTTCTTTTCTATTCCTACCATATTTTGAATGATGAGAAGGCTAGAAGCCTGGAACATAACAGGATCAAGGTAAAATGAGATGCAACAACTCAACTTTACATGACCTACTGATGTCTATGTATTAAATTTACTGTAAGATTATAGCATGGTGGGCTCATAATTGACGCACTTAAGGATTTGATTAACGATACATGTCTATCAACGAAAAATTGAAATCAACTATATTTGTTTATCATATGTGTAGTTCCTCAGGAATGTAATGATCTCTAAATGCATCTTTTACTGTGCCTACGCAACGTAAAATTGAGCAGAATTTGACCACAAAATGTCTGCCGTGCCAAGTTCTTTCATACCCTGAAATTGACACATGTATTCGTCGATTTGCTAACTGTAGTGTAGGCCTAAGTACTGTAAGTATACATCCATTGACTTTGGATGCTGTTTGCTATGCTCTGAGCCTCTGACAGGTCAGGTCCCAGAGAGTATATTGCTCAAGGTAATTTTGGTAATTTTTAGGGAGTAAGATTTCCAAATGCCAAAAATATGTGCAAACCTGGGGGGAGGGTGTTAATAATTTTAAAAAACACAATTTGATCAGCATATACCTGAATTGGATTAAACTCATCAAATATATATATGTAACTCTGCTTGACTGAAAAAAGTTTAGGTTGCCTGCTGTATCGTTGCTAGTAGTAATTGAAGGTGCGTCAATTATTCTGATAAGCCAATGAGGCTTCTTCACGAGTTCCTGCTTGCAGGAGGATCTAAAATACATACATACATACCTACATACACACTATACATGTATACATCTGTCCAAAATAAGAACTGGAAATCACTAGCTCAGCCAACAGTACATGGTTTTATTGTACCGTACGTAGCGCATGTGGCACGAAGATCAAAACTTGATACAAATCATCAAAGGATGACATCACCAGGGATATGTTGTAAATGATAAATGTCAATTAAAGTTACTATTAATTTAAAGTCATTTCATTTCAATAGTTTACTTTCAAACTTTTGGAAATTAGTTTTTTTTTTGGCAACATTGTTGCCCGTCATGTACAACCCAATGAACTGCAGTATGTTACAAGTAGCTAATTTTAGCACACACTCTTCATTACAAAAGTTTGTTCTTTAGACATAAAGGGCATTGGAACCTATGTACTTTATTGATAAATGAACTGCACAGTGACCCTAGCTACATTAAACAGTTGGTGTATGTTTTCATTTTTCTTTATTTTGTCCTTCATTTCTGTACACATACTTTTTACTTTATTATGTTTTCCAGCAATAGACAGATCTGTCACTTGTACACATACAGTACATCTGCCCAGGCAGTTCTCTGGCTACTGTATTATCTTACATGCTACAGTAATGTAATGCAGCTGTGCTAAACAGATTGAAGCTTTGTGAAATCATGAAATCCACGTAAGTGGCATTTAAATAAAAGTAAGTGTAACACTAACTTATATAAGTCTACTATACTTAACATGAAGCCCTGGTATTTATAACAAGTTTCACTTTAAAAGCAATGAAAACTTGACATTTGAAGAGAATAAACATCTGGAACATCCTCAGCATGTACTTATACTAATCACAACAAATTTTGCCATGGTTGTATTGCACGGAAATGTTGTGTAAATGGCATGATTTGCTTGGCTTCGTGCAAAAGTACTGTTCTATTAAAGTTATGCTGTGAAACTTGTATTTATTACTCCATAAAATGATTTCACTTTCATTTATAAACAAATTTTAACTTGGACATGCAACAATACACAAAACTACTAGTTGATCAACCATGTGAAATGGCTATAATTATAGCAAATAACACAAAATAGACATCATGGAAATGAAACAGCTTTCAAGAGAAATTGATGCACTGCTCCACACATAGTATTGGTACATATTCTGTTTGCAACCAAATATTCATTGAATTGTTGCAAAATGGGCCTGCCAATTCATAAACACAATGTGAATTATTGGATTATTGTATGGTCTAAGCTAGACATGATGTTCATACAGACCCCACACCTTTTCATTTTGATATCAAGGGTTTTGAACCAAAGCTATTTATGTTTAAACAGAGGTAGAATTTTGAGCGCCTCTCAGTGCTTTGGTGGCTATTTCTTTCAAATTCAAGGCTAATGTTCAAACGCTAAACTTTAGAGCACCACACCTGACATAGGATATTTTGGGCATAGTCTGCAGGTTATAATGTATACATGTTGTATAACACCAAGGAGTGTTAGCTCGGTGGTTAACGCCAGTGCCTTTCAAGCTTGAGGTCCCGAGTTTGAGTCACTCCAAGATTAATGTATGTCATCCAGTTACAGAGTTATTGAGAATATGAATCTAAGAGACTGAGTTCAATCAGCTTGCGGCTTTGATAAGCCAATGATGGCTTCTTTGCGAGTTCCTGCTTGCAAGAGGATCTAAAATACATACATACATACATGCATACATACATACATACACACATACATACATACATGTTGTCCTTGGGCAATGTTACAAGCCAAAGCAGGCAAGTAATAAAACGATTTGAAGGTCTAATAGAGGCTATCCCAATGGCAATATGCTAGCTTTTAGTTTATTACATGATGCAGGCCTAAGAGTAAAACTATATGTGGTCAAAGTACACATTTGATATTCATCTGAGCATATGGGTAAATATGTTGTGGTTGTAAGGTTAGACTTTGTCTCACTTACAGCGTGCGTGGTATAAATCCTTTCCTAAATTCTTGACAGAGCAGCGCTAATTGGGCCTTAGCTGACTGTAATGTTACCCTACCTTGAAGAAGTAGTGTTATTATCAGCCTCATACTAGTAATACAGTACAGTAGCCTAGGCATATGTCTACTTAGTACGTGGGAAGTTTATCAACATACCGCTGGTTATTGGTTGCTCGTCTTCGGACTGATCAACCCTCTGGAAGTCTTTGTTGTTCGGCCTAGCCGACATATTGCTTGAGTTCTTACTTCCTCCTTCCATTTAACTTTGATTTTTATTCTCCAACCATGGATAATACCTCCTTTCCAGAATTTGTCAGTACGTGTACAATTCGCTACTTCATGTAGTGCAACTGACCAATTTGTAGTACAAGTACAGTAGTACAGAAATCTCATTAATAAGTTGCACTGATAAACCTACGTAACCCCCACATGCAGCAGATGTGCGAATAATCAATGTTTTGATTCTGAATGGAGGGGGTGGGCTGTGACATGACCTAATGAATAAACATATCATCAAAACGGGGAATTACCTGTCTGGGTATCACACACTCTGCACTGATCCTGATGCGCAGCGAACTGTGACGACAGTGTCCATTGTTAATATGTTTGTCTGAAGTTTTCATTTAAAGATACTGGAGGGGTAATGGTTCAGCAATTTGATTTGATCGCCAGAATTGTAATTTTAGCCTGTATGATTGCGGTTGATAATGCAAATTTATCAAAGGTTTAAGATTAGGGCGGGAAAAAAAACCCCGTTTTATTCAACGTTGGGAAACGAACCGATGACCGATAATGTTACCATTCTGACAGACATTCCAACTCACACGCATTTGGCGTGTGACACACGCATTTCCAGCCCTTCACACGCTCACACGCTATGTGCACTTTATCACACGCAATCCACAAA
>KN886879.1:62271-144008 GCA_000934455.1 Apostichopus parvimensis
GGGAAAGAAGTCTACAAACTCAATTCACTGCATTATCTCTGCAGAAGAAGTCTACAAACTCAAGTCACTGTATTATCTCTCCAGGGGAGGGGGGAGGGAAGAACTTGACAAACTCAAGTCACTCCATTATCTCTGCGGGGGAAGAACTTGACAAACTCAAGTCACTCCATTATCTCTGCGGGGAAAGAAGTCTACAAACTCAAGTCACTGCATTATCTCTGCAAGGGAGGAACTCGACAAACTTGTTCGATTCAGTTCATTGTTTAAGCCTGGTCATGTGACTCATGACTCACTACAACACTGATTTAATGACTTTGACTTGTTTGAGTTTAGTAGACAATTGTTACCAACCATTTGTACTTGGCTATGTGTTAATGTACAAGACTGGAAAAATAGTGTGAGCCTACTGGAAGTATGAAAGGGTGGCATTACTATGCAGTATTCACAAAAAAATAACAGCATTTGTAAGCATGTCATGGTAACACATGATAACGCATACTGTGACATTGTAACACAAGGCATGTCATGGAAACGCATATAAGATTACATTCGTGTGCAACTCACATCAAGACCTGTGGTAATCTGGAGTCTTTGAATAGCTTGACTGGCTGCTACGATCTGACTCTTAAATTGCGACATCATCTCCTCTTGGGCCTTCTTGATACTCTCAGCATCGTCCTGGAGACTGGTAAATTCTTTTTTAACCTGTTGCAACCTCCTCTTCATCTCTAATGGGGAGAGCTGAGCAAATATAAAAAAATATGGTTTATGTTTCTGTTGAAACTGTCATAATTATGTATGCTTTCTATGGTGTGAATTTTTGGAGATAAGTCTATCTGGCCTCAACGTATTAAGCTACACTTTCTTGAGAGTTTTAACTTGTTAAAATTGCAGACATTCTTCAAAGCACATTACTTACAGTTTGAACCCTAAAAATTATCTTTAAAGGCTTTGAGAAGGGTCCAAAGTAGAAAAGTAGAAAACTACTATTTCAGACTGGCAAATGTCCTTTAAAAAAAGATATATAATGTTTTCACTATCCATAGCTGACACCTTTCTTTATCTTTCTACCAAATGTGAGGAAGTACTATTTTGCTTTAATGTTGCTTTCCATGTTTTAGTATTGGAAGATTTTTTGGTTGGTTGTTACGTATCAAAACACAAATTAACCTTCAATAATTCATGGATTGAAGAAAACATTAAATTTGAAGAAAGGCTTAATTTACATCTTAAAATTAATTTCTAGGTATGGTTCACCAACCTCACTGGAGTCTTCACCCATTCCTTGACAAAAATCATCATTCAGCTTCCGAGACAAATATTCTATGTTGCTGTCTGCCTTGCTGAACTGTAAAAGATTAAAAGAAAATTTGAGTCTTCACATGAAATAATTCAAACACGAAACATACTACAACCATGTATGCATATTTCAATAACAGTTCCTTCTATATGGACTCTTATGGAGAAAATGTTTATGCACAATTAGTGGCTCACACAGAGACACAGAGCCCATGTCATAATGACTGCAAGTGACAATAACCATCAACAGACAAAATGAACATTTTTTCCTGACAAGAAAAATATTACTTAAAATTGATCACTTTTTAAATATTCACCTATGCAGGATTTTTGTAATAGTTTCCTCTCTTTGAAGTATGTATGTATATATTTTAGATCCTCCTGCAAGCAGGAACTTGCGAAGAAACCATCATTGGCTCATCAAAGCCGCAAGCTTACCGAAGTCAGTCTCTTAGATTCATATTTAATATCCATGATTATGAATTGTCAACACAACTCTGTAACTGGACGACATACATTAATCTTGAATTGAGTCCAACTCGGGACCTTATAATTGAAAGGCACCGCCGTTAACCACTGAGCTAACACTCCTAAAGTATAATATAACACACTTTGGCAAAATGTTATGTTTAAAATTTTCTAGCTATAGGTTGTGTTTCAACATTTTAGCAGGGAGCTCCCTGATTTTAGTAGCCTACATGCTGCAGTCATTTGTGAATTTTCAAATGCAGAGAAAATTGTTATCACATACCATGGCTTCCATCTTCTCCACTGATGATTCAAGTTCATGTTCTGCCATGCTGATGTCAAGAACGGGGAAGTCCGTTTAAGTTAAAGTAGCTACGGGGAGAAGATATAGACCTCATTTAAACACAGAAGTGTGGATAACATTCTTTTGTTACCTGTTACACATAGTCAAAATAGTTCTGGCCAAGATTGTAAGTTTAGATTTTCTAGTGTCATCAAACATGTCAGAATGAGGAAGATAGATTGCTGGATATGAAGATCTGGGGCACATCAACTCAAGTATGTAGTGTGGCACCAAATATTTATTTGCAGGTGACACAAAGAATAGCACAAAAAGTCCTTTCACCCAACATTTTTCTGGTTTGACAGAAGTGTATAGCAACACTTAATTTTTCCCAAGCGATCTTAAAATGATTAATTTGTAAGGTTACTCACACAATTTATGAAAAGAACGCCGATAAGGGCCTACCGTAAACAGTCTTAGATTGGACGACTAGTAATTTAGAAGGACATGACTTCCAATTCTTTGCATGCAATGTTGTCTTTATGACTGATCCTGCCAAAAAATGTAAGATTGTCAGAGTGCTCTTGTCAAATGCTGACAATGCACATCAGATGACTTATGAATATCCTAGCAAAATAGTTGTTGTTTTAGTATACTTAGGATACAGGTACCTAACTATTTCAGTAATATTGTGAGAAAAAACTCAGCCTAGGCTTAAGTTTATCAAAGTAATAAAATAAAAAATAGCCTACAATCTAAATTAGCCTAGTATTGACTCAATCTAAATTGTCCAAGGGTGATAAGCTAGAGTGTTGTCTATCGAGGTAGTAAAATAGCCTACAATCTAAAATGATTAGCCTAGTACTAACTCAGTCTAATTGTCCAAGATTGATA
Source organism: Apostichopus parvimensis (assembly GCA_000934455.1). Lineage (NCBI taxonomy): Eukaryota > Metazoa > Echinodermata > Holothuroidea > Aspidochirotida > Stichopodidae > Apostichopus > Apostichopus parvimensis. Next base: position 65,216 of record KN886879.1, read on the forward strand.
AGATGTAGCCTACTCGTTATAGCTCTCAATGCTCATACAATACTGATACAGTAGGTAGAGATTTTCTCATTCATTCGTTGTGTAGTGTGGGAAGTTGTATTAATTGTTAGGCCGAACTGAATCTTTGTATATAAAGTTACAGTAGGCTTAGGCCTAGATAAAATCAGTCATTTTTACGATCCACCTACAAATATAACGATATGCTGGTTCCGAAAGACTACCAGATTGTTGACTATATTCTTGCAGAAATCGTAATCTTTTATACAAAACGGTCAATGCTGAATTGTCTCAAAACCTAAAGAAATTACGATATTAGGTCCTCAACTGTAGTCAAAACACAGCGGTCCGGTGAATAACAAACAACTTCCGGGGTCACGGTCACAAACTCACAATACTCATCTTCCTCGGTTTTTAGTTGAGTTTAGTTGAGTACGTCATCTCTGTGAAGCTCACCGATTGGCTCAGATAATGATGTACCACATCTTGAAACTGAGAACAGAGACTCAAACATAATGGTTGTCAATTGCACAGCTGACATCGTAGAAATGCTGTTTTACAGAGACTAATATTTGCGAAAAGCCACAAACTTACATCGAGGAAAAAGTGTTGATCCAATTCATCGGGTTGTACATCTGAAAAGGATATTTTATAAGGTGCCTATGCTAGCTCGGGTTTGAGTATGTACTGTGTAACTTAGCCAAGTGAGAATGAGACTTTCAGAGAGTGCCTGATAAACCAACTTTAGCCTAGAAGTTAGCCTATACATATACTATAGCCTAGGGAAGTTGTTGTTAATTTTCTAGGCTCGGCCTAGCAAGTCTAATTAAGATCTAAGATTTAATTGTGTGACAAAGGCCTCAGTGGACATTGTATGCTATCAGTCAGACCTCATGATACTCCTACCCATCCTAGCTAGCTAGGCCTAGCTTACCTGTAGTACGTAAGTTATACCTATCACTTCAGTAGGCTATTCCCTTCAATATAACTAATAGTAGGCATAATAATGTATGTACTGGCTGACTGTTCGTGTTACTAGACCTAAGCCTTACATTTGGAAGTGAACAGAACTAACTGAATCATGAGTGCTATAATTAAGATTTGTGGGTAACCTCCTATCTTGTTCCCAAATCCCAACACACACGACAAATACAGATCGATAAATTGTAAGTTAAACTTTAACTTAAGCCTACCTGTTATGCCTATTCTATTTTGCATTTAGGTGCAAGGCTATCACACAATTCACATATTACAGCACAAACTACAATACTGTATCAGGCCCAGGAGAAGTTATGACATTAAAGTATTAGATGGCAATTGTCTCTTTGGTATGTAAAAAATGTGTAAAGATGATGGTATTTACAAAGATATGCAGGTTTGTACTTGCCAATAGCCACTTCATGTTGCATTACAGGTTTACAGATAAGTCTAGTGGTTTAATTAGTTTAGAGACCCAGGATCAGGAAGCCTTACAATAGCTTATTTGAGACCCTTTTCGTGTTAGATCGTGGATGAACACCAGCTTATTTCAAGCCTTCTCTTTTCGATAAGTGCTCAGAGTATAACGAGGCAGGGGTTTGAATTCGCTCCCATTCCTGCTCACAGGATCGCCATTTGACGTCCCCAAGGCAAAGGCACCCCATGCGACATCACTGCAGCTAGTGCAACCATGACGAACGAAGTTGTTTCGAAACCAAGTAAAGAACAGAAACAAACCCCATTTCCTAAGTTCAAAACCCAGAAATACCAAATCCACGGAAGCCTCAGCACATCACCACTGTACTGCAGCGATTTCTGAATAGGTCAAGAGAATCTGGCTCCTGGCAGAATTTTGATCCTGGAACCTAAGGATTGTGAGGAGGGCACTCTAACTGCTGAAGCAAGCCTGTGCCGGAAGGCCTAGTAAACCCACAGTTAGAATTTACACCCTTAACATAGTTATAACTTATAACATATCATGTCGCATAACATTTTCAAAGTACTGCTCCTGGTGTATAAGTGCATTCATGGAATGGCACCCGCCTATTTGTCAGACGATCTGTCCTTCCAGGTCAATACTCGTTATACCTTGCGTTCTAGCAATACACTCACTCTCACTGTTCCCAGAACTAAACTGAAAACCTATGGCGACCGTGCCTTTCCATCAGCCGGGCCCAAGCTCTGGAATGGTCTGCCCATATCTGTGCGGAGTTCTCCCACTCTCAGTCAGTTCAAGTCTTGTTTGAAGACTCATTTTTTCAAGTTGGCGTTCTATTAGGGTTGTACAGCGCTATTGAATACTCCGTAGATTTTAGCGCTTTATAAGTTCAATTTATTATCATTATTATTTATTATGTCTGTCAAATCTCTCTACAGTACTACTGCAAAACCCAGCCATGTCACTGCCCTTTATCGGGGACCTACTTTAATGCTCATGTTTAAGTAGTGACTAGTAAGTTCATTTTTTTCTATGGTTTGCCCTCCCTCTTATTCTAACAAATTTGCATTGATATACTAAATGTAAAGTCTGCTTTATTTTTCACAGTTTTTAAAAAAATGGCCAAACCTAATCACAAGCAGAAATCATCTTGCCATTCCAGTAGAAAGCGAAGACAAGCAGACGTCCAGCTAGAAAGATGGGCTAAGAGAAGGCGTCATAAATCAAGACAGAGAGACCACAATCAAACTATTCGTCTCTCATACTCAGAGGATAGCTTGCACAGTAGTGAAAGGTATGTTTAAAAAAAGCAAGAAATGGAGTTCATGATGATATCATTCTGTGTGATTATATACTGATCTATATCTTTTTTTTCTTCATTTTTAAAAAAAAAAAATTTTAATTTTTTTTTTTTAATTTATTATTATTTATTTATTATTTTTTATTTGATTATTATTATTATTATAATTAGCAGTCTGCACAGTTTTGCATAGCAATGATAGCAATTATTTTTTTTTATTTAAAAAAAAGGAAACAAAATACTGATCTATATTTTTATAAAAAATAAAATTCTCTCTTCTCTGAAGGTGTAGAAGTAGGTCGGGTTCTGAAGAGCGTGTGGAGGACGTTAGTATTTATAGTCGGAATCCATTTTCTTTCCCTACGGTGGATGTCAGTTGGTGGCTCGGTAAAAGAGACGAATCCACTTTATTAAAACTACCGACATCGATGTTTGGTGCCTGCCGATGGTGCTTGGACAAATTTAGCAAGGTAATAATCTTCTTTATCTTTTCAGAAAAAAGCATGTTGGAAGTTATATCATCTGTCCTTAAATCTAAATCTGTTTTATTCTGTGTCTAGCATTCCCTTTCCTATCACAAATATTTTGTTTCCCTCACAGAGTGTAGAGACGGCCAAGGATACGGTGTTCCCATCTCGTGTCTACCAACGAGAACTCACTGCTACCCAAGAACAACTCAGTAAACTCATCCAAGAGGTGGAGCGTCTCAAGACAGAGGCGGAGCAAAGTAAAAGACAAAATGTGAGTTTTTCTGCAAATTTAATGTAATATTGTAACAGTTGTTCAGCTTATGAGTCTGAAATTTTCACTGGTCAGACTCTTTACCTAATACAGAAACTATACAACCTCACAAAGCAAAGTGAAAGTTTTCATATTCAACAAACCCAAATTTGGCCAAACTTAAAACAAAAAGTCCTTTAATCATTTATCAAAAGATGTAAATGAAATGAATGTATACATGTTTGAATCATAAACTTTAGAAGCAGACTAGGAAACTGTAAATTTGGTTTACATTTTTCCTGCACTTCTCTACTACAACACTACAATCTATCAAATCCTATCTATTTTTTTTTTTTCCATTTTTTTTTTTCATACCAGGGATCTGTTGCCTTGCCAAAATCAGACAAGTCAAATTGCTGTCAGTGCAATTTTCACAGTACTAGCCAAAACTCTGCCAACCAACTGCAGGCTTGTGAACCATTCACTGGGAATACTGCTGTACCAGATGGACCACAGGTTGCCCCTCCACCCCCACCACCTCCTCCCCCACCACCTCCTCCCCCACCTCCCCTTCCTCCATCCCTACTATCCAAGGGACCAAGAAAACTGAATATAGTACGAAAGAAAAGAGACAATGAAGATAAGGTATGGTAGCCATTTTCTTGTCTTGATAACCTTTTAAACAATCTTGAATCACTTGTTGTCTTATTCATGTCAGTATCAATAAGTAGCAATAAAATGTTCTACGACCACATTAAAAGGGCTCTCACAACCAAAGGACCAATGCCCCATAAGTTCCTGCATTAACTTTAAATTGTGGTGTGTACAACTTTGTGAGTACAGGAAGCCTATCAGTTTGGTATAGGTCAAAGGTCATCTGGTGTGAACAGAGGTCAAGTTCTTATCCTTCAAATCCTTGTAAACATCACTCAAAAATATGAAGCCTGGATAAGCACCATGCTTAATGCATGGATCAATCTTACTGAATACATGCATCCCGTTAATTTAATGTGGGGTGAAAGGTCAGTTGAAGCTAACAGAAAACTGTTGCTCCAGCAGCAATGCTTAGATAAACTTCATAGCTGATCGGTTGATCTGTATAGTTTGTACAAAATCCCTAATTGCTTCCTGTAGAGTTCCAAGGTCAACATTGGTCAAAGCAGGGAGTTGTTACTCCCTGGTCAAAGTCTGAAACCCTTGGATACATGATATAAACTCCAAAGTTAAAGCTTGGATGAACTCTTTAACAATAATAAGTCAAAAGTTATGCAAGAAGCTTGTTGTCATCAGTAGTGCAACTGTGAATAACCTAGTGTGAAGTGCTCTATTATCAAATATTCTCATATAAAATGTGGCAAGGAATTTCTATACCTGTTTGCTTTTTGGTTTATTTCTAATTTTTCTGTCTTTTTTACTTCAGTCAAAGTCATCAGCTCCTCAGAGGGTGACCTTACAAGACATTCAGAATGTCAAACTCAGAAAGGCAACAGAAACCCAAGAAAAGGTTGGTCTTAGTCCTCTATGGCAGGTATAATTTACCAGTATTCGCAACGCCTGGGGTGTTTTGTCTTAAAAGAACAACTTTATTCATTAGTTTTCACACTTTGCCTAGGCAATGTTAGAAAATGCTAACTCAATGTGATCGCCTTTAAAGCAGGGATTAATTTAATATTCAAATTTTGCATAGCAGTTTTAAAGGCCCTAAAAGTTGTATCACATAAAATACTATAGATACGCTATGCAAAGGAACTACTACACGTCTTTGCACTTGTATAGCAGTCTGCACAGTTTTGCATAGCAATGATAGCGTTTTGCGATAGTTTTGAAGGCTCCAAGCTTTGTATCACATAAAATACTTCGGTTACTCTATGCAAAAGAATTACTACACATCTTTGCACTGGTATATAAGTTTGCCCAGTTTTGCATAGCAATGATAGCGATTTGCAATTATGATGCCGGGTAAATTATTCCATATTAAGGTCTGAACAGATGTGTTAAGGCAAAAGCAGATTCCAGTCCGGTTCATTTCTATGATATGATTATACTATTGGATTAAAAACTTCCCTTCTTTGCTTAAAAATGAACATTCAAAAAATTTTAAAGCAGGTCAATAAAGTACCAAATTTGTTTCACATTTTTTTACAATTTTCTTTCATAGGAACACAATTTTTGTTGTTGTAACAAAGTTGTGTCTTTGTGGGGGAGGGAACAGGGCAACAATAACAACAACAACAATAATAAAACAATCATATCTTACCTACATTGTATGGTTGGAAGTAAAGTTACATAACTGTCAAGAAACATACATGACGTAATATGCATGTTTTGCTTTGCTTACGTAAGATTGTGCAACCTTTTAAAAAAATAAATGTTTGCTGCTACCAATGGGTATAAAGTATCAGCTTGAAATTGAAGAAATAGGATATGGGAATCAATATTTGATGTGGGAGATAACGATTACATTTTATGGCAGGTAATATCACTCCCCATCCTCCTCCTCCTCCTCCACTCAGGGAAACAACTGAGTACTACCACTGGATGCTGAACTTCTCTCACATAGAATTTTTTATAATAACAATGGAAAAAATATCAACATTTGTTTTTTCTCCCTTACCCAGAGAGAGAAGGCAAAGCCATCGATTGGAGGACCACTTGTATCTCTTTCAGATTTACAAACATTACGATTGAAGAGAACTTCAAATTCTGATGCTGAGAATCTTAACCCAAAGATGGTTTTAAGAAATAGGTGAGTTGATGCAGATGTTAAACATCAGTTCCTCCTTGAAGAGCAATTTCTTCCCCTCCCAGAGGTTTTCTTTGCCAGCATAGGCCAATGATTATTTTCATCCATTTACAATTTAAAGATGATTTTTTATGGGCACAAGAAACACCTAGTAAGCTGGTTTATAAAATTTTCAGTACTTCAACTAAGTCGAAAAAATAATCATTTCAGCCTGCCGTCGAACACTAAATGTTATTAACCACTAATTAAACTAATACTGAATGCTTGTGGTTTTACACACATAAAAGTGTGTAGTAAAAATGTGTTTCTCTCAAAAACTTTATGGCCTGGATTTTAATTTGCTTTACATGACAATTAACCACTGACTGGGTTGTTACCCTGGTTTCTGTATAAACAGGATATCTCAAGCTGTCATTTTTTTTTCCGAACAGGATATCTCAAGAGGCTCTTCAATTCAGAACTCAGCTCCGAAAGGTCCATGTCGCCCGAAGTCCAGGAGGGACGCCGATGCGCAGGAATTTCAGAGACGAAGGGACCGGTCTGACACCAGTTATGACCAGGGCTTTGAGAAAGAAATTCCAGGTTAGTCTTATTTAAACAGGACATCTGTAAACTAGCATATATATAACATAATGGTGAAGAAGATTACTTAGTATTGCTGAAGAAAGTAGGGCCATTGCAATTCTCACATTTTTTTTTTTTTTTGTGAGACTCAAGGTTGTATATATTATTTCACAATGGGATCTCCAAGTCTCATATGCATACATCTTAAACCTGAAAACAGTAAAAAGCAGATTTACACAGAGTTGTTTTAAAACATGACGAGAGATCTATAACATCTGGGGCCAACAATCCCATGTGTTCATTTTGATTGCAATACCCTTTTTTTTTTTTTTTTGTCAATTCTATTTTCTCCTTCCTTTATTTAGGGTTTGCGAACTCCATAACTGCCAATTCTCACAGTTTGTTGTTTGTGAGACTCAAGGTTTAATATATTATTTCACAATGGGATCTCCAAGTCTCATATGCATACATCTTAAACCTGAAAACAGTGTAATCAGATTTACACAGAATTGTTTTAAAATGACGAGAGATCTATAACATCTGGGGCCAATAATCCGAAGTATTCAGTTTGATTTCAATACCCTTTTTTTTGTTCTTTGTCAATTCTATTTTCTCCTTCTTTTATTTAGGGTTTGCGAACTCCATCACCCCGCGACTCACCCACAACTCCACCGATTCGGAACTGAGAGCATCATCAGTTTGGAGTATTAAATGAAGAGTTAAATCGCTTGATTTATAAATTTGAGAATAAGAGTGCGTAGTTAAAACAAATAAATATGAACATTGCATTACTGCTGTGAGTTCATCTGATAAGACTGATATAGCAGCTTATATAACATCAGTGGTAGTAGAAACCACTGGTAAACTCTTCCTATTGAGACATACATATTCATGTTTGTTTGTATTATCAATATCTCATTAGAATTTTCAAAATTAGAATGTAACCTTTGAATATCTTAGAAATTGATGAGCTTCAGTTCCATTCAAATTCAAATTATTAATATTGGAAACATTTGATCAAAATTCAAAGCAGTCAGGGTAGACTAAGCTGATGTCGGTTTTCTCAAATCTATTCGAATTTTTTTGTTCGAGATAGGATGTGGTTAGTCTTCTTCCTCCACCCCCCCATCCCTCCCTGGTGCATCATAAAAAATGCTTATATTAATATCGTGGAAAGTATTAAAGGACTGTAACAGTTTTGTTTCAGACAAATGTTTATTTATTAGAAAAAAAAATAATTAGGATAAATTTCGGTGCTCTTCAATTGCAAAAGATGATGTAAAGTAAGGGGAAGGGGTAGACAGGGCATTAAGGATGTGCTTAAGAAGCTTTATTTATGTGCATAATTACAGTTGCTATGTGTAAACCTAATAAAAAGAATGGGGACAAGAAATCAAATTAACAGCACCCACTTTGTTAGATTTGTTACATTGTATGCTATTTCTGTTTAATCAAACTGTGTGAATGATTGATTTGAAGATTACTAGAATGATAGAGGGATTGGAGTGATAGATGATGAAATTTTAGGGAAAAAAAGAAAAGAAAAGAAAAAATGTTACTATGATTTTGTTATTATTTTTTAACTTCTATTGTTCTTATTTTTTTAAACTTCTGTTGTTAATATGAGGATGTAGTCTCGGTTTATCATGCAATAAATGTATGCAATTATATATTAAGGGAAACTATGGGCTTCGGCGTTCTTTGTTACCATGGTTACGGTGACATGTCTGAACTATGTCATGAATTACAGCTGAAATTGATGATTACAGGGCAAATTACAGGGGAAATATCAGAAGTTGTAGTAGGTTTAAAAGGATACAAAGTCAAAACTAAATAGAAGAATAACAAAGTGAAATGATGTTACTTATTAAAATAAAGATTAAAATAAATTTTGACTTCCAGGGTAAGTTCATGTGGAAAGTTATGGTAGAACTAAAGGTATAGTTATATATTTTTTAATTTATTATTTTGCTGATATGTGCCTTTGTCATTGGGAACTATTATGATTATACTATTCAGCAGGTATCAAATAATAATGATAGATATGATATCGGTGGAAGATATGAACAGTTTTCAGATTCATTCAAATTGGACTTTTTCCATGACATTGCATGACAACATTATTTGACAAAAAAAAATTTGTGTCAACTGCTTGCTTCTTTATATGCCTTTTGCTTCATTCGTGGCTTTAATTTCCTCAGTTCAGTTTATTTTTACAACTTTTCAACTTCATTGTGTAAATTCTACCTTTCTACAGTTGGAGGAACTACATAAATCAACTTTAATTTTTTATAGTCTGTAATACATGTTGTCATGCCAACATTGATCATGGAAAATTTCAAGTGCTGTTTGTTCTATGTGTGTGTGTGTAAGATGTGTGTGTGTTGCAAATTTCTTTATTTACTTTTTCATCTCTGTATCTTCTAGTGTTAGATAAACAGGCATCCATTCACATAAGTTAGTACAACATGAGCATAAAAATCAATTTTTGTACCAAATTGAACTATAACAATATGTATCTAAAAAAAATATGTAAAAGATAGCATTACAGTAGCCAAAGAAATAAAGTAGAATGATTAATTGTGGCAGTGCACCTCCACAACTGCATGAATAAAGCTAAAGGCATTGACCACGTTGAGACATTTTCTGGAGGTAAACCCTGCCAGGAAATTCATAAGTTGTGCTTTGGTTTTACTATATGTTAAATTTTGCAGATAAATGGTTTATTTTGTAGAGAGACGAAGAAAGGGGTGGGTTTAAATACTCTTTGGGTGAGAATTGCATTATTGCACTTCTGTGCTTGAGTGAAGTTTGTTCAAGGAATATGGTATGCACAGACATCTGCAAATGAACCGAAAGAAAAGTTGTAGAAGAAGAATGTGCTAATTATTGTCACTGTGGGTTTAGATTGAAGGAATCACTACGGTGGTTACCAAGGGTGGGTAGAATGTGCACCATGACTGCATCATATTGTTGCCATGTGATCTACATCTCCAATAAGATGGGTGGGTGGAATGTGCACCATGACTGCAACATATTATTGCCATGTGATCTACATCTCCAATAAGATGGGTGGGTGGAATGTGCACCATGACTGCACCATATTGTTGCCATGTGATTTACAACTCTTTATTGGAGATGTAGATCACATGGTAACAATATGGTGCACATTCCAGCTTCCCATCTTACCTACCCAATCTTATTAGAGTTAACAGTACTAAAGTTAATGAACTGAAATACAATTTGTCAACTCAAGTTTAAAAGAGTACAACATAATGTAGTGCTTTTACACTGATTTAACTTGCATTGTTTCTCACTGTAATGGTAATTATGAATTAACTGATGATTTCTATAGGTAACTTGAGGGGGGCAATGAAAGTTATGTTAATTTTTTTCTTAAAATGTTAAATGTTCTTAAAAACTTACTACATAAGTCTATGATGATTTTTTTAAATATATATTTTATTTATAACTTTTATTTAATCTTGTCTCGGTGGGGGAGGGGTCAATGCAAGATCAAGAAATTGGTAAGGGATTGAAGTATTGGGGACTACCGGTCTAGACTTTCAAATGTCTAGTTAAGCACATCATATAATATAGATACAAACGATGTGAAAATTGGAAAAATAATATCTTATTTTACATGAAAACAGGATTTATTTTTTGGTGACACAGTGGGGTTAGTTTTTGTTTTTCGAACTTAATGATAAAAATAATTGTTGGTCAGATGATGACAATATCTTTAAAAGTAAAAATAATGACAAGCACTATAAAAAAATATTACACTTTGATTTGATGTTTTTATTTCTTCTTTGTATTTTTATGAACATGTGTGTCACACACTTTAAACAATTTTATTTATGTTATACAAATTAGAATATTGTATGTGAGCTTTCGTTTCACTTTTATTATAATAAAAGTATTTACTTTAATGTCCGTGGACATTCAATATCGATACAGACCTGTGCTTTGTCACTCCTGGTCATCATTTGTAAATTTAAAAAAAAGTGATGAAAGAACAAACAAAAAAAAGACTTCGGAAAAACATCAAGAATTCTGGGAATGAGCAGGGAGTGTAGGGGAGAAATGCCCAAAAGATTTACATTAAATTTGGTATATTTTGGTCTATTCTTTTCCTTTCCATACCAAAATTTCCCATAAGTTGAACTTATCAACCTTCCCTGCAAAACAAAAAAAAATCTCTGAACTTCTGAATTGCTCTCTGCATGTAATTAATACCAAACTGTAGAAGTATATTTCCAATGAATTTTTTCATAACGGATGAGATCATTAACTGAAAAGATCTCTGAGTGTGTCTTACTTTAAGCAATTGCAAGTTTACTTTGAGTAAACCAAGTGTTAAAACGAGTCATAACTAATCACTAATAATTCCCAAAATATATTGACTAACAAAGTTTGTCAATTCTTGTTATTAGAGATAATACAGTGACTGAAGTAATTATCTAGAATCAAGTCAAGAAAGTTACTACTACTAACAGGACTTGATCTTAATTTAAAATATAGTGACTTGTTTACAACTCTGATTTGAGTACCTCTAGCAATAAATATTTTACCAAACAAAAAGTTTGAATACAATTTTGCTTAGGGTGATTACTATGTCATATATAGCAAAAAAAAAGCACTTCGTTAGTCGAAGATTTCCTGAAATAAAAGAACATGATGACTTACACTTTACAGCAAAGTTATACAAAAATAATTTCAATAAACCCATTACCAAGATTTTGCTGATGGAACAAATGCATGACTACAAATTTACGGCAAAGTTATACAAAATTCAATAAACCATTACCAAGATTTTGCTGATGGGACAAATGCAGAAATAATGTATAAGTCTGAAAATGTGAATAAAGTTTTTTTTTTTGTTAAGCAGAAACTAACTGCAACTAGTTACACTAGATTTATTAATAGATATATATCTATATATATAATTATATATTATTAATTGTAGATAATATGACTGAAATTTTAGCAAAAATATCATCTCAGAGAGAGGTTGAGTGAGGGATATGACCAGCATAAAATCAAACTTTTAATTAGTTTCAGTATAAATCTATTAAAGTAGCATACAATACAATGAAGATAACATTGACCAAGATCTTGCACATGAAGAACATATTCTGTATAACAATGACAGAAATTTTGCAAACCAAAGGAAAACTTAAAGGAAGCTTGGGTGAATCAGTACAAGTATGTTCCTAAATAGTAAAAACATTAAAGTTTTGTAAAGACTTTCATATTCTAACATAGGAATTCCATTGATCTCACATAAATACCTGTGGAGTGAAATCAGAGTTGGTGTTGTTTGTCACATTAAACTTTACAAATAATGCAGTAAATATCGCCATTTCGTCGGAAATTAAATTCTTAATCCTACCATAAATTGCACGAAAACATTAAGCAAGAACTTGATATTGTTCACTTGTTGATAAATGTACTGGATTGCAATGTATAGCTTGTGCAAAGGAATCCACCTATTTATTTCAGAATATGACAATTTCAGGATTAAAAACTCTTCACTTCGAATTATATCAGAATGAGCCCTTTGATAACAACATGGCAGTGGTACTTCATATTATAGTTGGGTGTCATGGACGTACATAACTAGAATTATCAGTAAAGATGCTCTATTTGTAGATTGCTAAAATTTGGGGCCAATGACTTTCATTGTGCTCACTAGCAAATCTTATACGCAAACTATTTTCAGCCTAGATTTATCGGCTATGAAGTGTCATAGACCATGACTTCATGTTGATACTTGTTTTGACAAAGTAACAAACATGTGCAGGGTTTAAATATCATCATAATAATTCCTCTAAATGAATTACCACTGTTTTCAGTTTTCATGATTGGTTTTTGTTCATCATCCTCCCAGAAACATAATTTAGTTTCTTCAGAAAGAAATATCAAAACTTCCTCTCCAAAAGTCCCCACCCCTCTCAAGTCTCAATCGAGTGAATAATTTCCTCCATCGATACCGATCGTCATAAATCATCTTTTCACTTCTTCGCCGTTAGCTTTTTCAATTCTATCCTAGCTATGGACCTCCTGTGGACCTCATCGGGGCCGTCTGCAAGCCTGAGACATCGGGCCCAGGCATAGAAGGATGCCAGGGGTACATCTCCAGATACACCGGCCCCACCGTGAGCCTGCATAGCTCTATCTATCACGTTGAGAGCCATGTTGGGGGCTATCACCTTGATCATTGCAATCTCGGGAGCTGCAACCTACAAAATAAAATATATAAAAAAATATTTATAATAATTTATAAAAATATTATAAAAAATATTTGAATATATTTAAATACAATATTTTATTATTTATAATTTTTTTTTTTAATTATAAAAATTATAAAATTATAAATTTTATTTAGAACTATTTAAATATAAAATTTAAATATAAAAATAAAAAAAATCATAAAAGTTTATAAAAAAGATATTTTAATTCAAATACTGTGAATCCGGTTCACTACATCAAATCCCAATTTTAATCAAAGTTACTTTGCTCTTTCAAAATTTGTCAACTGTTTCTTGATTTGTTTCTTATTTATCATTTATTGAGTTTCAAAATAAAGCAGAACTTGCGATAATATAGACCAGAAAAAAATATTAAAAGGGATTCCTTTTTTATCAAAAGCTGTTGATGCCATCCAAACAAACATATGAAACAGATTTTGTTTATAACCCCAAATTCTGTCTACTTTTATTCCTATTAATTAAGACAATTATTACTATATTCGTATAATTTCAAAACTCAGCAACTTCCCAAATGCAATAGCCAGGACCTAGAGGCAAATGATACAAATTGTATGTACTTGGTCTCACTCCAAAATAGGATATTGTTTACATACATGGCAAGAAACATGAATAAATACAAATTGCCGTAACGGTTGATACTGGACATTTTGATTACTAAAACTGAGAGGCCGAATCCAGCCACTTCATCAGTGATTTTTTTTTCCGACTCAAATTGAGTCACTGATTTGAGTCACTCCTATAGTGTGTTATCTCAGTGGAGAAAAATTTCACAAACTTTTTGGAGTCAATTCACACTTTGAAAATTCAATGACTTAGTAAGGACATGTTACAATAAGTCTGCTAAAGCCTCAAAAAGAGACAGTACCTTATTTCCAACAGTGTCCATCATGTGTGCTGTTTTGAGTGTGAGGAGTCGCGCCTGCTCTATCTCTATCCTAGAGGTAGCTATGTCTGCCTGAATGGTTCCTTGCTCTGCTAACAGCTTACCAAACGCAACTCTCTCAGAGACCTGTTGAGACGGTTAAGAAGACTAACGAATTGCAATGCTATCATAGTGAAAAGTGTATGAAGGAAAGGTGGCAGAAAAAGACCGAATCTGTGGTGGGGAACTTAAGTTTGAATTGAAGAGACGATACACAAAACTACCTGAAGTATTCCTAATAATATGAATCATCTTACGAAAATGAAAAAAGATTACTTCGAAGTAACAAAACGAGGCATGAAAACAGCGTTTCTGAGGTTCTCACAAAAGTCGGTGAGGGAACATATATCCATCCAAATTTGGTCAAAGAAATCCTAGGAAGACTAAAAAATTGAATGGCTTCTTTACCCGTTGTTTCATAGTGTCTAGTGCCCTCTCTGCCATACCTATGAGCCGCATACAGTGATGAATTCTGCCGGGTCCTAACCGACCCTGTGATAATCAAAGCGGATGTAAAAGTTTAACAAAGAGGAGAATGATTATATTTAACAAGATATGGTTACTAATTATTAAGAAAACTGTAGACAAAACAGTGTTTTCAAAATTAATGCCAATTAAAGACAATTAAAGTACTTGTCCCCTTGTAGTGTGGCAGAGATGGACCATTTGTGGCTCACTAATTACTCTTCCATTGCCTCAGAGTGAAAGGAGGTGTCCTCCACAAATAAGTTGATTTTCCAATTTTGTTTCAACACAAGACTTACGTCATCTTCATGAATACCGGACTCACCGATGAGATTGGCCAAGAATAAAACAAATAGTCATCAACTAAGCAAAGGGAGCACAGTAACACTGTGTCCACAATACAGGAAACTCAGAGGAAAAATTTATTAGGCCAAAATGGTAGCAACTACTGGCTGTAATTAGTGATTATTCAGTAACTTTTACATAACCTTCACAGAAAATGACAAAAATATGTATTTAATGAAAATCACAGAAAATATGTACTTAATGAAGAGATGCAACACTATAAGTTAATGTTAACACCGAAATAAGGTATATTGTACACTCAAGGGAATACTGCTTGGATATTTTCATATTGAGAATACCAATTGTAGTATAAACACAAAGCTAGCCTGGTGTGCTTATAAAGCGTATGACTACCATTCCCAGACTGTTGTTGCTTTCGGTATATTTACCTGTGCTATTTCAAACCCCCTTCCGGGACCAAGCAAAATGTTACTTGCTGGTACTCTGACATTATCAAACAAGACCTCTCCGTGACCCTCAGGGGCATCGTCATAACCATATACTGTCAAATGCCTCAAAATTTGGACACCTGTCGTTTCCATGGGAACCAAAATCATTGACTGCTGTTTATGCATCTTCTCAGTAGTGTCTGTCTTCCCCATGAATATGCATAGTTTGCAGTGAGGATGAAGTGCCCCAGAGGTCCACCACTTCTTACCGTTGAGGACATAATCGTCACCGTCTCGCCTGATCTCCGATCTTATGTTGGTAGCATCTGAAGAAGCCACCTACACATAAAGACCGCGGAACAAATTTAAAGTTAATGTGAGTCAAGGCTGAACAACTAGCTGTCACAATGAACTCAGTCTTAAACAAAATCGGTAATGCTTGATTCTATTTTCAAACATATTCAAACATTTCAAACCTAGTTCAGAATATCTGTAATCAAAATAATAATTAGAAGTATCTTGAATGTATTAACTTGTTAATATTACACAAATCTTCTCACTACTTTTATAGGTTATTACAGTACATTCTAGCATTTTCTAGTACTTTCTTAAAACCCAAAGTGGTGCAATTAGCTGGTAATTTTGCTTCATCATTTAATAACAGTATCATAATACACAGTTTAAATCACTCCCCAACCCTTGACCAATATCATGTGTAGTGTCTATTCCCATTCAGAGGGACTTGTTATACCTAACGCAATGTAACACTGTCATATGGTTACATGGTTACATGTAAATGGACAAGGCGATACAGTTGGTTTTTGCACCTCACCTCTGTCTTGGGTGATTTTTTTTTGATTTTTTTTATGTCAATTGGCTACACCTGGGTAGTCAGTCACCTATGAGAAAGTTTGCCACAATATTCAAACAAATAGTTATCAAGGCTTGGCTATTAGCAAAACAACTATTGCAACATTATGGTAACAAACTCACCGTCAGTGACGTTTACAAGATTTCAAAAGTGGCAGGGGAAAGGGGGCATTGTAAATTCTTAATTCACCCTACTGATTTGGGTAGCTACCCAAGATATGGAAGCCATAAACTTCAACCATATACAATTTTATATGGGCCATATAAAAGTTTATCTGGTTTTTCTTTATATCAACCAGAAAAAGTTTTATCTGGCCCAGATATGGATGCAATAAAATTTAACCAAATAAAATTTTATATGGGCCATATAAAACTTCATTTTATATCAAGTTATATCTGCCCAATTTTTTATCCGGCCAGATATAAATTCCAGATCTGGAGCAGATCTGGTCCAAATCTGGATTTTTATATCTGGCCCAGATCTGGGATTTTGGTAAGGGAGGTGCAAGAACCCTGTCTAAAGAGTGGTATAATTCTTCACTGACTGAAGGTACAAAATCAAACCACCAAACAGACCTCTACCTCCCCCACAATACTCTCCTACCCAACCCCCCCCCCCACCCTTTAATCACCCAGTTTTTGCCCCTGCTGGCATTTATTTGCTCATTTATTTAGAAGATGAAAAACATAAAAACAATCAGTTTAATTCTATAAGTCTAGTGTAAGCTACAAGCCATTCAGTTATATTTCTACAGGAAAATGTGAATTATTAAAGCAGTTCAGGTTCTGATTTCTTGTCATCAGTCTAGGCAGCTTTAAATTAATATCAATTACGTCAATAATTTAAGCAGCCATCTGCTGGTTCTTATAAAGATCTTACAAATCATGTCATTAATATACAGCAGATTGCAGTAGATACAGAGACTTCAAACACCGACCTCCGGTTCTGTCATTCCAAAGCAAGATCTTATTTTCCCATCGAGCAACGGTTTTAACCACATGTCCTGCTGGTCCTTGGTTCCGTACCTCACCAACACCTCCATGTTTCCTGTGTCTGGAGCAGAGCAGTTGAACACCTGTTGTGAGACAGGGAGAGGACAGTAGTTACTCTACACATCCTGAAAATGGCAACAATGGTTTTCAGGTTTTTCAGCAAGACTCTGGTTCCCTGTCAACTGTCATTTGTAACCACACAGGAAATGGCACGATACCGGCCACACCCCTTAACATTTTTTAACAAACCCAGTGGTCCCTATGAAATGCCTTGTCTATGACTATGGCACCAGATAACGTCAGATGTTACGACATACCTGTGCTTCCTTTATGAATTTACCAAAACCACTTTTTTGTAATAACATGGGGTGGGGGGAGAGGGGCAAAAGTTAAAAAGGAACAAAGGACCAGCCCTTAGTTGTAAGATGAAGTAGTATACCGCCACCTTTCTTATTGACTTTATATACCATATTGGACGATAACGGACAGTTATGAAGATTAGAATATATATACGTAGAGCATCATAACACACGTCTCTTGTTTGGACTCTGCCTCTTTGTTCATTCTATATACATGTCCTTACCTAGCACCGAAGGATATCACATTTGTGTGTTCATCATGAGGTGCGTTACTAAAATTAAGGAATCACTCGATCTCACCAATAGAAAAACTAAACATCAACTCTTCTGTCCGCCAGGTAAACATGGATCCCTACATTCTCGCAAATTTATCAATATTTCTTTGATTTTCTAACTTTTAATATAAAACAAGTATAGTCACTGATTGCTGCTTCTTACCTCTGGTGCGTATCGGGATCTTCCCATTAGCTCACATATGTGTGCATACTCAATATTGGTCAGACCTGCTCCGTACCTCAATTCTGGATCTGATTCTATGGGTAAAAATAAGTTCCACAGTCCATTTTCTTTGGCTTTGGTCTGAAAGTAAGAAAACAAAGATTGCTATAGCTTAAGAATCTTAAATAAGAAATTTCTGGTGTTTTATCACCAGACATTTCATATTTGAATGAATATTAAATGCATTTTGTAATCTGGTGTGACACACTATCATAGAGGCGCGAAAAATCCTTCGTCAACTGTCTTTGAAATAACTCTGAACCACTTAGCATGATTTATCAACAGCATATCATCATAATAAAAACATTAATTATCAAATGCTGTAACCTATGAAATAAATATATCATGCCATCTCTCAGACAAATGGCCTGGGATATTAGACATGAGATTTTTTAGACATTGTCTTAGTCAAGAACCAGAGAATTCATTAGCTGTGGCTTTGCCTACTGCTGGACATCCACTCTCATTTTCACAAGATGGTGGAATAACATACAACAACACAGCATACAGTCATGAAGATCAATAAATTTGGTTTGAAACTGACTTGAGCTTCTAGTAAATAGAATCTTTTCCACCTGTGTTAATTCTGTACTGTCCATTGTAAAGTCACAAAACAACACTTGATTCTGTTTATGTGCAGAGTTCTCTCCATTTCGTTTATTTATTTGTTTTTCCACAACATATCTACAACAAATGTAGCGAATACAGAGAGTTATGGAATGTGAAAGGTAGTGCATCAAGAAACCCTTGTGGGCTAGTGTTACACTCCCTGTACATATAGTACACAAATAACTTACAAAAAGAATTAAGAAAAGAACTAAGAAAAAGAGAAGAAAGGAAGAAAAAAAAAAGAAGGAAAGAGGAACCTCAGTCTCAGTATAAATTGAAGTAAAATCTCTTTAATTTGTATTTAATCGAATTTCGGGAAGGTTGTGACCTGATATTAAGAGGCAAAGAATTCCATGTCGTAGCTATGAGAGGATACATAAGTCAAGTTATACTCCTACCAACTTCATTACATTGAACCACTGTATTACTGCTATGGAAAAAAATCTGTCAGAACATATTCAAATCATTTCGTTTTTTAAAAAGTATGTCTTAACTTTAAGACACAAGTGATTATAGCAACTCTTACCCATAAAGAAAAATTCAGGTAGACAGTGGATGGTGTCAAAAATTTGGTTCATGTGACCTGACTTGAATACATAAGAAAAGGGACTCATTACCAACTTTAGACGACTCGTGAAATATCTGACTCGCTGAGTCGGATCTATGGTTTATGAGTAGAGCGTGTTGGACGATTGGCTAAGGCGTCGGACTCGTGATCCAAGGATTGCTGGTTCGATTCCTGCCTAGTACATTACGTTGTATCCTTGGGCAGGATGCTTTATCTCAATTGCCTCTCTCCACCCAGGGGATAAATGGGTACCTGTGAGGTAACTTGTCATTGGGCGCAGTATTTAACTGCAGCCGCCGGGAGGGATTGTCTCTGGGACAGGTAATCATTGACCAGGGGTAACATATCGTCTGTAAAGCGCTTAGAGACCAATTGCTGGTATAAAGCGATATATGAAAGTGAAATATTATTATTATTATGAGTCACTGACCTTGAGTTGTTCAAAGATTGGATGAATGGTCCATTTGTCCTTCGATGCATAGTGTTCATTCAATTCCCTTTCCACAGGATAAATATATTCATTCATAAACTCTTTGACTTCTTTATGAATCTGCTGAGCACGTTCTGATAAACCTTTCACATCATATGCCATTTGTCCTGAAATATTAAGAGACCGCAGCTTCCGATATCAAGAATATGCCAAAGTGAAATATCAGATGAATCAACTTAAAATGTACAGGTGACACAAACAGCAAATGAAACTAAATGTCCTATTCCATGTTCATTTAATGTTTCAAAGTTGATTTTATCAAACTCATCGTATCAATTTTTTTGGAGGTGGGGGGGATTGAAACTGAACTGAAAGTCCTATTTCAGGTTCATATCATGTTTCAAAGTCAATTGTATCATATTTATTGTATCAACATTTTTGGAGGGGAGGGAGAGATTTGGTGGATTTGAAGAAAAATATGCAAATTTTCACAATGTAAGAAATCTCCATCCATTCCCAAGCACTGCCATGCTAATAGAAGATAACATAATAAAAGAATATTAGATATAACTGAATATTCATGACTTGATTTAGGTAAATATTCAAAGACCTACTTAAAGAACTTGATTATTAACAAACATACCTATTGTGCTAGTAGAATGAAATCTTCTTTGCCCGCTTCCTGTGGAGCTGAATGTACTGTAGGATCTTTTACCAGAGATTGGTCCATTTTTGGAATGGTTGACAGTTACAAAGGCAGACTGGGACCCTTTGGACCCGATGGTCCAACTCAGTTCTGCCAATCCCTCGGCTAATTGGCCTACCAACTTAGCAGAAGCTGAGCTAGCTTGACCTACAGCATAAAAAGAAGAAATCGAGAAAATATTTATTTTGAGACTACCATAGGTGACAAATTTCTTACATATGTGATTGTAATTATTACTTAAAATTAGCAAGCATAAAGGAGACATGTTGCCATAGCAACAGACTATTTATACATCATATATATTATCATAAAACATGAGGTAAAAATTCAAATGACAAAATTTGCAGGGGAAAATACTGAAGAAGTATCCTTTTCAACATCTTAAGATAAGCAAGAAAAAGTTTTAGTGATGTTCATATGGGCTTATGTTTAAGAATTGAAGAAGACAATAATTTTTTTTTTAAAGAAAATGGAAGACATAATATGACATGAAGATTGAGATCTTAGTATGAAATGGTATACCATGCATGATATTAAATATTGCATAACATGTGAGAATTGAACTTTGACATACAACAATTAATTGACTTCAAGTGACTTTTGACTTAACCTTTGACCTCACATTACTAATGGCTGCCTCAAAGGTTTGTGATGAATCCTCATTTTCAAGTCCTTTTTTAAAACATGCGAATAAAACCATTGGTGAAGTTTTACAAACTTAAGTGCCTAAAATTGGATTGGAAAGCTACATTACCCTGCAGCGCCCTCTTGTAAACACCTTGCGCAATTGCAGCCAAGCGGAAGAAACTGAAGGAGATATAGAAGTCAAGATTGTCCACTGGAGGGAGCCCTCTCTTTTCAAAGTAAGACTGAATGAAGCCTTCCATTGTAGGAATTCCGAGCTCGGTAACATCGACATTATGAAAGCCTGACAAGACACATTATAATAAAAACAATGTATTCTTCAAACAGAAGTAAAGACAGATTTCATGTTATCTTTACAAAATCACACAAACTTGCTCGGGAAATAATAGTTTTAAAGGCCATAATGTGGAGACAAGCTGTATAATTTATGGTAGATGAAAGGCATATCCAGGATCTCATGGAATGGAGATCGGAGAGAGGGGGGTGGGGGGGGGGCTTAGTATTTGTAGATTCAGAAATTACTTCAAATTTGGAGTGCCCACTAAAATATTGCAAGCAAGGAATCCATGCATGAAAGATGATGCTAAACCTATTTCACTGTGTGCCTTATTTGTGCTAAAAATTAAATTTTCAAAACAAGGGGCACATTCCACCTTCCAGGATCCACCCGGCTAAAATGGGGTGAAAGTTTTGAGTAGGTCTGTGATTCATTGCCAACCAAATTCACATCACTAATTTCTGTTGCTAGTTGAGAGCTTCAGTTACTTATAACCACGCGTATCAAAATTAATTTATGCATAATGCATGAATATTCAAACTCACCCTTCATCTGTGGATTGGGTGGCAAGAAATAAGGCATGCAGCAATATGCTAGATCTGCTAGGGGATCCCCTAAAGTTGAAAGTTCCCAATCGAGTACAGCAAGAACGTTTGGCTCCGTTGGATGGAAGATCATATTGTCTACTCTAGAAGGTCCAGAAGAAAAAGTTAACAAAACAAAGTTTTTCTTTCTCAAAATAAAAATGAACAAATATTAAATAAAACCCCATTCCGGAGTAAGAGAATTTGACCCTTGTAAGTAATTGTCGGCACTAAATATGGTTCATCACTCTTTTCTTTGTACCTTCAACAAAGTGATCCCTCCCAACCCGTTACTAGAACTTCTCCACCCCCCTGCCCCCTCCCCCAGCAAAGGGAGAGGAATCAACATATGGCACAACATTGTTTGTAGGACACTGGTATTAGTATCACCAACCACAGTTATGTTAAAATTATCATTATGCTGACCACAGAAAGTCACATGAAACCACAAAATATGGATCCAAAGAATCACAAGAACTTAGCAAATTAGTATAAAACAAAGATGATCTCTTTTTCAAACGTTTGGTATTACCTGAAATCACCGTGAACTACGGTGGTCTCATCTGTTTTAGGCACTTGAGTTGGTAACCATTCCATGAGTTTGTTCATGGCTGGCATGTCGTGTGTCTTACTAGCCTCGTACTGCTTAGACCAACGGCCAATCTGTCTAGCTACGTAGTTACCTGTCAGGGGAGACAAATATGTTTCCATGATTACATATTCAAGATTATGAAATCAGCAAAAATACTCATTAACATCATTAATGACTCTCTTAATATTTGAATATTTTAACTGAAAGAAAAAATCTTGCACATTTGTTTTACAAATGTATATTAACACAAAGATAAATTTGTATATGAGAAGTCTGAAACAAGAAAACTAACTGGAAAATTAAGGCAAAGAAAGGCTACGTGCTTGCTTACTACAACAGTTTTCCACAACGAGTGTTGCCTTCTAGCTTTCCTTCCAACAGTATGCTGGTAAATTGACATGTTCCAACATAACAGAAAGTGCAGAAATGGGTTGTGCAATTTTAGTGTAAATGAAGGATAGCCCATGGCAACATGGATTGTCCAATTTTATTTTTATTTTATTGGTGAAACTTAACAATCTGTCAGACTAAACCGGAGCGAGAAATCAAGAAAAAGATTTTGCAGGCTGTAACCTATCTTAAGCCCTCCTTTCATTTGCCTTCAGGATCTGGATGAAAGATCATCTTATTTCTTCTTACCTTGCTTGCCATATCCCTCCAAGCCTGCTCTCTGTACATCGGCATCGTGTATTCTGCAGAGGACATCCAGAGTTGCGTCATAAATCGCTCCACGCTCTTCTTTCGTCATGCCGGGGAGTGTCGGGTCCTTGATGATTCTACCCGGCACGTAGTCCATCACGAAAAATGGAGTACCAATGACGCTGTGGTGAAAAGCATGATTTACATCGACTGTTTTACGAGATATCCTAGTATCACTAATTAGTTTGTCAATTACCTACTCGATATGTGAGGTTGTGAACCAACCAAAGAAGAAGAAGATTCTATTTAAACAGGTTCACATTTACACAGAACACATAACACAGGTTCACATTTACACAGAATCTATTTACACAGGTATTTACATGAGCTTCAACTGAAGCCACCATGTATGATGCTACTAAACTTTACAGATAAAAGTTTGGTGCATTCCAGACTCGTTTGTCTTTACCTAACACACTCTTGCCCAATGCTAATAAATTTGAAAATGGAACACATTGGTACCCACAGGTTTTCATGACTTGGTAGTCTCACTCAACCATATGAAACCAATAGTATACCCTCATATCTATATCAACTAACCTGTTGTCCTTGCTCAGAGCTAACAAGTTTGGTACTGGAACACCATGGTCCCCTAAGGCCTTCATGACCTGGTTCTGGCTCTCCACCATGTGAAGCCATATATATATACCCTCATACCTATATCAACTAACCTGTTGTCCTCACTCAGAGCTAATAAGTTTGATAAGTTTGGTACTAGAACACCATGGTCCCCTAAGGCCTTCATGGTTCTCCCACTCCACCATGTGGAAAACATAAATGTACCCTCATATCTATAACAACTAACCTGTTCTCCTGGCTCAGGGCTAATCAGTTTGGTACTGGAACACCATGGTCCCCTAAAGCCTTCATGGTTCTCCCACTCCACCATGTAAAACCATTTATCTAGCATCATATCTATATCAACTAACCTGTTGTCCTTGCTCAGAGCTAATAAGTTTGGTACTGGAACACCATGGTCACCTAAGGCCTTCATGGTTCTCCCACTCCACCATATGAAACCATTCCCTCATATCTATATCAACTAACCTGTTGTCCTCACTCAGAGCTAGTAAGTTGGGTACTGGAACACCATGGTCCCCTAAGGCCTTCATGGTTCTCTCACTCCACCATATGAAACCATTCCCTCATATCTATATCAACTTACCTGTTGTCCTCACTCAGAGCTAATAAGTTTGTTATTGGAACACCATGGTCCCCTAAGGCATTCATGATTCTCCCATTCCACCATGTAAAACCATTAATATACCCTCATATCTATATCAACTTACCTGTTGTCCTCACTCAGAGCTAATAAGTTTGGTATTGGAACACCATGGTCCGTCCCCTAAGGCATTCATGATTCTCCCACTCCACCATGTAAAACCATTAATATACCCTCATATCTACATCAACTAACCTGTTGTCCTTGCTCAGAGCTTATAAGTTTGGTATTGGAACACCATGGTCCCCTAAGGCATTCATGATTCTCCCACTCCACCATGTAAAACCATTAATATACCCTCATATCTATATCAACTTACCTGTTGTCCTCACTCAGAGCTAATAAGTTTGGTACTGGAACACCATGTCCCCTAAGGCCTTCATGACCTGGTACTCTCACTCCACCATGTGAAAAAATTAATGTACCCTCATATCTATATTAACTAACCTGTTATCCTCACTCAGAGCTAATAAGTTTGGTACTGGAACACCATGGTTTCCTAAGGCCTTCATGACCTGGTACTCTCGCTCAACCATGTGAGCAGAGGGCAGCAGTTTGCCTGGTGGTTTCTTTCGCAGCACCATCTCCTTTCCACCATAACCTACAAAATATGTAGGATTTGACTGTCCATGTTTAAACTGTCTGATGTTCATGATGCCATCTGATGAGGTGATACCGATCCCTTCCAAATAGTCCTTTAAGCTCTCTTCAGAAATCTCCATCCCTTTCCTAACAGCAGATGTTCCAGGTTTGAAACCTTCCAGTTTGATGCTCAGTTTAGATGACAGATCAATTAGGGCTTCCTTCATATCTGAGACCTAAACAAGGAAAGGTGCATTTTTTCCTCTTTTCTTTGCTTCCCATTCAATGAAACACTTACCATCCTTTAGCAATTTGAATGAGATAACTGACAAACCAGACATTTTTGAGATAATGAATTAACAGAAAAGATCTCACCTTTATCATTTGATGACATAGAATGCTTAATATTGTATCTTAGGTCATATGTAAGAACTGTTCAAAATTTACTATTCAATAACAAGTATACTTTTTACTTATTTTAAAAAGTCACTATTCAGAAAATTCCTAAATTTGTCTCAGATATGATCTCTTGCTATACCTATGTCTTTACAATTCATATAGCACACCTATAGAATCTCCATGACAACCTGAAACATAAAATTTGTAAATTTACCAGAATCGTCATGTCAAACTCCTCTGTTCTACCATTTTGTACCCTGTTTTATTACCTCGATACCAACTCTCTCTTTATACATAATTACTAATTCCACATGCATAAATATTATACCAATATTCATAAAACAAACCTTTATGACTTCAAGCCCTTCACACATGAACCAGCATTTTGATATCTATAAAGTACCTATATGGTCTCCATGGTAACATTCTCTTTTCATTATACACAATGGACTAGTATGGAATCCATAGCAACCTGGTCTACAACATACATAACAGTACCTGTATGGTGCCAATGCCTAGCTTCTCAGCACCTTTAATATTGACAGCAAGGTCATCCAGAAAGACAGATTCTTCTGGTTTGACTCCGAGTTGATCAAGGCACATATTGTAAATGGCAGCAGTAGGTTTCCTAATACCGACCACACATGATTCAACTACCTGTCAATTAATGATAATAATGAAAAAGTAAAAGTGTTGTTTATGGGTGACCACTGCGTTTGATTTTTGGTGATGTTTCGATCTTCAAAGAGCTTGTAGGCCACATTTTAAACAATGCCAGTTATTTCTGTTAATAATTTTATCCGTAAAATTATAATAATATGTGGGAAGGTATGTTGTTGTTTGTGCTAACAATGTGGTAAGTGGAATCAAGTATATGACAGAAGATATAAGGTCTGAAATCTGAGCTGTCAGAAAGTTGTATGAAATCATACACGTAAAGCTTCAGAATTCTGGTGAAGAATAGGTCACTTCCTAAATCATTGAACTGACTTAATCATGAAGACAAATTTCTGAATAAGATTTTGCTATGGACGAAATGTTAAGCCGTCTGGCTTTTATAAGTAAGTTTCAAAATAAAAGACTTGGATTGGTATCAGAAAGCCAGAAACTAACAACCTTTTAATGTTATGCAAATAATCTGAATTTTTAATGGCAAAAGCACAAAAGAACTGATATTGAACAATCAAGTATCCCAATGAAAATTTAATACAATTGTGAAATGGATAGTGGGTTAGTCACACCTAAGGCAACTGGTTGTGATTTGTTACCGTGGTTACATAATCATATTCCACTCAAATAAATTCAGACAAGCTGCAAATGAAAATTTCTTTATGAACATGAAATATTCCTTCTCATTCATACAGGTGCAATTAACTGGTAATTATCCTCACCACTAAATGGCCAATAAATCTTCAGTCCAGATTTTCCAACATAGGCTATGCTAGCTACATTTGCATATTTTGTATGCATATAAACATATATATTATACTACAGGCCCTACAGGACATTGTTTGTTTTTAAAAAGATATGCAGTATGGGCTGTTAGAGCATTATTAAGTGCAACAAACACAATATGGTTGGTCTTAATTAAGCTTAGTGTGAGTTTATGTTGTTAATGCAATCGGCTAATTAATATGGTGTTTTACAAATGGTTAACACCAGGAGTGTTAGCTCAGTGGTTAACGCCGGTGTCTTTCAATCATAAGGTCCCCGGTTCGAGTCACTCCAAGAGTAATTGATGTCATCCAGTTACAGAGTTGTTGACAATTGACAATTCATAATCATGGATGTTAAATATGAATGTAAGAGACTGATTTTGGTCAGCTTGTGGCTTTGATAAGCCAATGAGGCTTCTTCGCGAGTTTCTGCTTGCAGGAGGATCTAAAATACATACATACGTTTATCTCTGTGAAAAAATTGAACAAAATACTTAACAGACACTTAGCTACCATATGATCAATCTTTAGCCCTATATACTCACAACATCGAATAGTTGTCTGTCCACTGGCAGCATGGCTTCCGTCTGGCCAGCTTTCTTCCAGTTATTTGTGAGGAGAGCTGTTTTGATTCCTTCTGCTCGGATACAGTGAATGGCATCAATCATCTCTGGTAAACAGATATTCGTCTTTTCTTCAAAATAGGCAAGTAAACCCACCATTGACACTGGATATCCCAGCTAAAGGTACAAAATGAAGAAAACATTTAGAATGTTACCTCTCAAAGCTTCCTTTCCTAGAGGTCATTAATGTATCCATATAGTTAGACATTCCCTTTAATATTCAGTATAGTTTATATGTATGGTTAGAACCTTATAAATATTTAACAGGTGAGCATTGAGACCATTAAAGGGTGTGAAGACTCGCGCAAAAAGAAACGTCTAATGCCGGTAATCTGACCTAGTTTCGAATGAGGTGTAACAGAAGTGTTAGACACCACCATCGATCTCAGAAATTACACACACAGCTTGCTACCGTCGGTAATTAGACACTAGTGTACAGTCAGTACATATAACGATACAGCGATGGAAAACTCAGATCCAACTAAATATAACAAGGTATCACGTTTCATTACTGCACTGTCTGCATTTTGTAGCGACGCGAACAAAACGTCACTTGCAAGCAACAGATAGTTAACTTTTTCAGATGGCCGCACACGGTTCGGGGCGAGTCTTCAATGCCTTTAAGTCCATTGTAAGGTATTACAACATATGACCTCCCTGTATGGTAGCCATAGCAACTGAATAATTATTAGGAGCAAAACCCGATTTCTGGCTGATTAACACAATCCTTACTTTACTGTGTAACTATTGCTAGAAACAAATACGTACTCTAAAATTATAGTATGAAGATGTAAACTCACTGCCAATGAAACAAATCTTCACACAAGAAAGCAAAGGTCTTATGGAATTAGCAGAAAATTATCTAGCATATTATTGCAAAAAGTTATTCAAAATACCTGACTTTGCTTCACAACTACAAAGAAGTAACAAACTTTGTCTGTTGTACAACTCATTCATTTACACCATTCTGTGATAAACAAACTTCCTGAACCTGAAAACTGCTATACAAATTGCAAGCAATTAATTAATTCCCCAAATGATGGAATGACAGTAAAATGAACAAACGGAAGCATTAAAACAGAATATAGAAATAGACTCCCTAGATATCTTCTTATTTATGTAAGGATAGCTCAATGATGTTGACCTTCTCTGAACATTCTTTAGAAAACTCTTCTTCAAATTCCTCTGCAGTAAGTTCGCCTCTTTCAAGTTTCAAGAACGCACTGTCAGGGCCCTTAGCTATCGATACATCACGAATGGTTCTACTCGGTACGCCCAACTTCTTTTCAAATTCTGCGATGGAATGGAGAGAAGTTTATAGGTACTCATGTAACAAAGACATTACTGGTTTCATTTCATAACCAAATTTTCTTTTCAAAGTTACTTACACAACTAAGTTTCTCTACAAGATCTATCAAGTATTGACCTATTACACTGCATGATGATATCAAACACATGCCCATTACTAGCTGATATATCATATAAGGGCAGCTTTGTGTTGGTACAATATACATATAACAACATATTCCTGACAGGCAGAGATAGACAAAATAATTTACCAAACTAATACATTGGCATGTTGACTTCTGTACCCGACATGTGCTATGTGAGCCAGATACTTATAGCTTGTGTCCTTAGTCCTAATACATATAATAACCTATAATAGCAAGTACTCAATGCTAATTAGAACCTTGTACTCATACAAGGGGAGGGGGGGGGGCAGATTCTGCTTGTCATCGAACTCATGCTCTTGTACCCACACAAGTTTGAAACATACATTCCATAATGTTTGCAACATTGTAAACCACACATTTCTAGTTTTGCCTAAATTGTATTATCATTACAATTTCACTTTTCTGAATGTTTGCTTCAGATATCTGGGTGGTTACCATACAAAAGTGCTTCCCTGTGTAATGTAAATAATGTTAACTTTACTACTGGACAAAAAGCAGAGCAATTACCATCGAATACTGGAAATGGCTTCGGGATAATGACTCCTCCCATGTCAAAGATGACAGCTTTGGTCCTGTACTGGCTCATACTGATGTGAAAATTTCTTCTCTGCATGGGATGTACTCCAGACATTGACACATGCCCAGCCAATACCGGAAGTGTGCATTTTGTATTTCTTTCTGCATAGCTGAGCCAAGCATGCGCTTTTCCAGATGTTCTGACTCCCGCCTGGCATAGACGACTCATTTTGACTTGGAGGAAAGAAGCAGAAAATTTAAGTAAACATTAAGCAAATAAGAATTTTGTATCTAGCTGGAATTTTACTGAGGACCTCATGCTGAGCTACTGTACAAATTTGTCTTCACATAGCTCAGCGTGAATGCCATGAACATGAATAGGGATTTATCAGATGAAATGTTTTGGACGATCCAACATTACCAGATATTCCCTGAAAATGAACCAGTAAAAACAAAAACTAAAACTGGCACAGAATGTTCTTACAAGGTTCATCTCTACTTGAGCAAATATGCTCAAGATATAGTGAAAGAGGGAAACTTAATGATTAACATTAATTTTTTAATCTCCTTAGTAACAAGTTACTGTATGTTGGAAAACGATTCTCATATGTTCACAAACTTTACATTTTTGGAAATGATCACAGAAGAAAAGATTTGCCAGAAATTATAGTCAAGTCCAGAAATAGTCAAGGGGACTAAATTGGATATGTACTGTGAGATAGTTGAGGAGAGAGTGAATGTTAATGTAAAGAATAACATACATGTTGAATCTTTCTTGACAGTTAAGAAAAGATGAATACCTGCAGAAAGGGGCATAATTAAGAGGCAATAGGAACAATGATTAGAACATATATGGTTTAACTGCATAAACTGATAAAAACTAATGGAAGAGTTTTCACTTTAGGCAGCATGTTCCTCTATTCAAAATAGCTTCATTAGTCAACTTCTGTCAGGAGTTCAGTCTACATAAATTTTTTATGATAAACTATTCAAGATATAAAGCAGAAAACTTTTTGAATATCCAGCCAACCTCATCAACGTTTGAGAATGGCAGTAAGTCACTGTAATATGTTTTGGTGATGCCATGCTGTTTATTTCTTCAATAAATCCATCCAGCTACGGCTGGCCTAGGGTTGTTTGAACAGTCAGGTGTACTTTACACCATTGGCACTTATACTATAGTACTAAGAAGATAGGCTAGTGCATGTTTTAGATCTATGCTTAGTTATCCATGGCCAGTTTGCACTGTGATTTGTGAAGTGTGAGGTGAAGTAGTTGTCCAACACGGCAAAAGCTACGGAGAATTGCAAAATACATGACATGCATCTGTCAATTTACACAGAAATGTTCTTTCTTACTTGATTATTGAGTTGCTTCTGTTATTTGAAACATCCGTATTACCGAAAGGGATCGGCTTGCAAGGAGAACCAACCTGTTTTTCTCTTCCCAGGTACCTCGCACAGAAGTTGTGGTACCTCAGTGTGTGACTGTGTGTCTCTTGTTTACAAATAGGACGTAGCAGTTTAGTTGGCCAGCCTTATAGCCTTTCAAGTATCTAGATTGAAAGTAGCTGAAACAATGACAATTTGTGATAGTATAAAAAGCAGTAATAAGGCGGCCCAGTAAAAACAGAGAAACAGGCAGTGGTAAAATACGAAAGCCCATTTAGTGCCAAACAAACATTACGATTTAATAACTCGTTATTACGAATTAATAACTCGTAATTACGAATTAATAATTTGTAATTATGAATTAATAATTCGTAAATACGAAATGCTAATTCGTTATTGCGAATGATAATCCGTTATTACGAAATAAATAATTCGTACTTGTATCGATAATGCGATAATATATCGACTTAATTTACACTCTAACTAGCTCGATAATTCCACTGACTTCGTTGCCATACTCGATTTTGGAACGATGTTCACCACGTACACTCAGCGGCATTTTCGCTCCTCCACCAAATTGTCACAGCGCCGCTGCTCCACCAAATTGTCACAGCCGTATTATATGTGACCAAGAAATAAGGACGCGAACAATGATTGTCAACAGAGTATATTAGAGCTGATCATCTGGCTCATAACTACTAATGAGTACAGTGAGTGTGTCAGGGGAAAGTAAGCTTGAGAGAACGGCTCCTACAGGCATAGGCGTAGGAGCCCAATTTGATTGGAGGGGGGGGGGGGGGGGCGGGCTGTAACGATCGACTTGCCCGAAAACTATAACCAAACATTTTTCGCGCGCTCCGCGAGCGTTCAACATGGTAATGTCATCTCATATAGGCTTTTACATGAGTAATGGCGAATTAGTGCATGGGGTTGGGGGCTGCAGCCCCAAGCCCCCAGCCTCCTACGCATATGCCTACATGTTGAATCACCCTGAATACAAGTTGGTGAAAGAAGCGGCTAGCTAAGTCTCGAAGGGACAAACAGCAAGTAGGATATAGGCCCTACGTACATGTAATTGCTCAATGTGTAAAGCACATAAAGTACTCGGCGGATATCAATCTGGCCAGGGTGCCAAGAAGTTTTCACTCATTCTTTGGGGATTAAAGTGGACGCTTATGGCAGACAAAATTTTCAGGATTCAGGCAAATCCGGATTCTTGCTCGATAAACACAGTGCGTCGACCGACGGATTATATAGCGAGCTAATCACAATTTTGCTTACACCAAAATAATGATTATTAATTCGTAATTACGAATTAAAAGTATTTTTTGTTTGGCACTTTAATGGGCTTTCGTAGAAAAAAAAATGGGAAAAGAAAGTGGATATTAGAGACGGGTGGTGGGGGGGGGGGAGTAAGAACTTCGAGGAATTGCAGGAAAGGAGACGCCAGAAAGGGAAGACCATATTAAGGGTCCTGGAGGGAAGCGCAGAAAGCAGAAGAAGGTGCGGAAGGGAAGGATTGGGACTATAGGAAGAGCTCCAAACCGCTGAAATAGGTTTTTATAACAAATTTAAAAATAAATAAGGAGAAGAAATAAAAAAGCCTTAGCATTACGCTAACATCTAAGTCCTCACCCATAATTGTCTTAACGCTGCGCTATCGGGGAGTTAACACATAATTGTGAGGCATTTGGAGATCTGCAGTAGTTGTGCCCAGCTATAAAAGCCAGGAAATGTCGCAATCATGTTGCCAAAACCGTGAATTCCTTTATAAGTTAACTTAATGAAATTAATTTCGTAACTGATTAAGAGAAGCAGAGCTTACATTCCTTTTTTAGTACACTGATATATGAGTTATCTGAACATACATACAGGGCAACGCAAAAATGAATAAGGTGAAATCTGCTTCCTGCATATTACTACGATCAGGGAACGCCCTGAGTGGGTCGATTATCATTAAGGCAAAGTTTTAGTGTTATACACCCTGGGAAGCTTCTAGAGTTTTGTTCTTTTTTCAATGCTTTAAAATGATAAAAGTTATTCATATATTGAAAATTGCGGAAAACTGATTTTGAAGCTTCAAATAAAACTCCAATTTGTCCTTTCAGTAAGCTTAGACTTAATTTTAGAAATTTTAAATATAAATGTAGTTGGAACAAATAGGTTATGACGTATTTTTTGACTCTCGAATGCTGTGATCATTGAGCACTATCAGGTGTAAAATATGAATTTAACTGCCTCATGTGTGCACATGCGAATCGATCACTGACAAACATCGTTGCGAAGGAGTATAGCCATAGAAAATGTCGGCAATCAAAGCGTTAAATCCCAAGGCTGAAATAGCTAGAGCAGCTCAGGCTCTCCAGATCAACATTAATGCAGCTAGAGGACTTCAAGATGTTCTTAAAACAAATTTAGGGCCAAAAGGAACGATTAAAATGTAAGTTGTAAACCTCACGCTGAACTAACGTTACCCTTTGTATGTACACCACAGTATTACTGTTAGGCATGTACGTACGGTACGGTGTGTTTGGTAATGATATAAATGGCGGCTGCAGTGTTACTGCCTAGCGCCGAAGTATTACTAGTATTAGTAACGGGCCTAGCCTTCCTCATTACGATAAACGAGCACAAACTAATTGGACTAGGTGAATCCTAGCATGCAATAACGACACTTGGTTGACTAACCAGGACATTCTTTTTTTGTTAAGCAGAATAGCTTATAATATAAAGGAAAAATCTAAGCAGACCTGCTCAACATGACAACTCAATATTTTCAGTGCACAATACAGTTAGATTTAGACCAGCCCTATGCTACACCAAATGGTATGGAAAGAAGCAACATAGCCTAGATGTTGTGTTAGGCTTGCTGTTGATCATGACCAAATGTTAGTATATTATGATGAAGATATGTACAACATCAGTTTTCTTGTATTTGAGATTATTTATTTCCATTTCTACTCAGGTTAGTGTCTGGAAGTGGTGACATAAAACTAACAAAAGATGGAAATATACTGCTCCATGAAATGGTAAGATTACGATATGAATGATGTACCTTCTGTGTAGCACCATTCAGTACACATGATTTATATCTCCAAAGTACAGGCTACAGTGTCATAAACCCCAATTTCACACAATAAGACTAGTAGCCAAAGCATAAGGTTCTGTGCATGTTGAATGTTTGGAAGCCATTGGTTTTATGTTATTTTTATTAGAACTAGACCCATACAGTGAACCCTAACTTGCTGTATTATTCTGAAATGGCTACAAACTTTACAATGCCCATTAACGTACTTTAAAGTTTTGAAGTGTTGTTTCATAGTCTCAGTTGATTGCCATAAACTTTGTGTGATTCTCATTTGTTGTCAGTGAATATTGCCATTATGACAAACTAACCTTAGCAATTTCTGTCGTTAACTTTGATACCAAATTGACAAAATCAAGATATGTTCTCATTTTCCTTTTCTTTTATAAAGTTCCTTTAAAATTGCATTTTGAATATTTTTCTTGCAATATCTTTGTGTAATATTAGCTTTGAAGTATAAATTAACTTTTGTAAAGTTAACAGCATCCCTGAAACTTTGACGTAATATAACTGATCTAGAGAATTTTTGTGGCCAAAACATAGAATGCTAGCTACCAGAGAGTTTAGGTCATCCAGACATGCACAATCAGTCTAAGTTTTCTGAATTTTTCTGCAACTGTTTTATAAACTTGAGACATAAAGTCCAAATTTTGGCTTTGTTGACAAATACCTCAATCATTTATGAAACCTTTTTCCTACAGCAAATTCAACATCCCACTGCATCATTGATAGCAAAAGTCGCCACAGCTCAAGATGATATCACCGGAGATGGGACCACATCTAATGTGCTCATTATAGGTGAACTCCTAAAACAAGCAGACCTCTATGTCTCAGAGGTGAGTTTCGATATCCCTTCATCCCAGTAAATATTTCTAACAAAGTTTATGAAAAGGGGAATGTTCACAATATACATTAAGAAGTGAAAAATTAAGTTCAACTAATTTGTCAAAGGTAAGCCCAAGGAAGTGCTGGCTGTGTAAACTCATTGGGAAACCAGCATGATGAATTAATATTGGCTATGTTTTGTTTAGTATTCCGGAAGGGTTATGAAACCAATGGAAGCTTAACTTGAAACCCTACCCATGTGATGATTGTGGATGAACACCGGCTTATCCCAAGCCTTCTGTTTTCGATCGAGTGTTCAGAAAAGCTAAACTGAACGAGGCAGGATGTGTAAGTTATGTTTTAACTTGTGCAATACATCCAGTGCAGTGAATAATTTATCTAGTAACGCATTGAAAAATGCTATGCAAGATGGTCAAATTGCTATGCAAGTGTTAAGATGTATAGTAGTCTTTTAACACAGGAACTATGTAGTAATTTATATCTTACAAGATTCAGAGCCAGCAGAACTGCTACTGGAAACGTGCTCACTAACTTATTCCCTAAGGTACTCATGTTTTCCAATATTTTACAAGGTTACTTATGTCTTGCAATATTAATGTTATGTCATGTTGTATTCCCTCTTTTCAGGGACTCCATCCTCGAATTGTCACAGAAGGGTTCGAACTTGCAAAAGTGAAGGCTCTTGAGACATTGGAAAAGATCAAAGTTACCAGGGAGATGGACAGAGATGCCTTGATAAGTGTTGCCAAGACATCTTTGAGAACTAAGGTCCATGCAGAATTGGCAGATCTTCTCACAGAGGTAAGCTAATATTATACTACAGAGAATGTGTGTGGAAATATGTTTCCTAAAGAAGCATGGGTGTGAAAGTGTATTAACATAGTGAAAAGGAATTTTAGTTTCAACTGAACCAGAAGCAATTTGCAAAACAGCTCCATCTGCACATTGTTGTTGTGCTTAAGACAAACAACAAGTATGTACAATTATAGGTCATATATCAGAAACATAAAATTTATTTTGATTTGCTTCTTTGGCTTCCCTAACCAATGACAACAAAAACCCTTTTAAAAAGCAACAATTGTTGGATGTATCCTACTAGAAGGCTAAAACATTTTCATCAATCTGTTAGACACAGACTTTCTGAATGTCATGCATCATTTATTTCATTTCATTTCATTTCATTATTGCAACAATTTAGTGTGCCCACATTTTGGAGGAAAATAGTACAGTGGAAATGCAACCAGTTGCTTTCACAGGTGATCTTACATGGTGTATGGAAGTGGTTGTCATAGAAATGTCTGAACATCTGTGCTTTAAAGTAGTCAGTGAATGGCTACCCAAGTTGTTGAAAGTTTCATGAATATTTACAGTTTCTGAATTACACTGTTCTACCCATCCTGTTCTTTTGTATTTTACATTTTCAGTCAAAATCTTACATGTTTTTTATTTAATATTTTATTTTAATATTTACCAAAACTATTACTTCAATTGCACTGTGTTGTGATGTTTTTGTATTGACATAGTCGAAGACTCTTAAAATGTATCTATTTAAGGACGATATATTTGCCCTTTTACCCCTCAGGTTGTGGTGGATGCTGTTTTAGCTATACATAAGACGAGTGAATCAATTGATTTACATATGGTTGAAATCATGCAAATGCAGCACCGCAGTGACACAGATACACAGCTGATTAAAGGACTGGTGTTGGACCACGGTGCCAGGCACCCTGACATGAAGAAGCATGTCAAGGATGCATACATTCTGACCTGTAACGTCTCCATGGAATATGAAAAGAGGTAAGTAAAAATTGTCCCCTACTAGTCAACTTCATTGCTGGCTGTGGACATTGAAACAGTAGAAAAAATTGTGAGAGACTTTCTCTTAGAAATTTCTACACTGCTGTTGTATTGTTTTGTTTTATGTCACTGTTATTGGTCGCTTTAGTTACTCACCTTACATTGTATCCATTTGAAATAATCATAACAAAAAGATTTACTTTGATCTTGAAATATCTGACTTTTGTTCAATCAGTATTTGTTTGAGAAGGCCTGATAATACTGCTGAAACATTTGGCCAGAGTAATCGTTTCATCTTGTAGGACTCCTAAACAAATTTTGAAGTGGACCAGAACTCAGAACTCTTAAACATAATCTTAAGAAGTTTCTAGTAATAAGGACCATTGATAAAGGGAACAGGCAGAGGCTTGTAACAAATGAGCACCAAATTTGTTACATACAAATTAGGATTTTCATTCCCTCAAGCTCATTCAATTTTCAGTTGTATGAGAGCAAAGTATGGCAGCATTGTACACTGGTGCTTCTTCAAGTATTTTTAAGTTCTGCGGCGGACTTCAGTTTGCTAATTTACATTCCCATCCTCCTTTGCATCATCTTTCTTACCGACAGTGAGGTAAACGCTGGCTTCTTTTACAAATCAGCGGAGGAGAGGGAGAAACTGGTGGCAGCAGAAAGAAAATTCACAGACGAGAAGGTCAAGAAAGTCATCGAACTGAAGAGAAAAGTCTGTGGTGACAGCGACAAAGGCTTTGTTGTCATAAACCAGAAGGTTCGTCAGTAGTGATTGCCCTGTTCCTGATACATGAAGCATCAAGAAAAAAAAATAGCACAAATTGCTTTGGTACCATGGCCTTAAATAGCTACAGAATGGATTCCATGAGTCTATGTAAAACATCTTCTTTTAAATTGACAATTGATGACAATGTAATCTTGCATGTTATTCATATGTCCTGCTTTGCATAGCCATGTTGCATATAGCCATTTTATTTTGGTTTACCCGTTTTATTTTTTACCCACCATTCATGGAAATGATGGATAACTTTTCCAGTCATAATTTGGCTTAATCCAGCTATTTGATGATATTTTAGAATCCCACTTTTGGTTGAGTTTTTATTTTAAAGAAAATTTCAGATACTTTTCACATTTTAACTAAATCTCTCATTATGTTTCATAAATGCACATGCCTGTACTTTGATGATTTTAAGCTGCACTTTTGCACAGGTAAATCACATGGTGTCATTAAAAATGAGTTTGCAGAGGATAAAATGAGTTTCTACTGTTATTTATCTCCAACCTCTAATTGTTGATTCATTAATTCATGTTTGCTTTCCATTTCAGGGTGTAGATCCACTTTCTCTGGATATGTTGGCCAAAGAGGGCATCGTTGCACTCAGGAGAGCAAAGAGGCGAAACATGGAGAGGTAAGAAAAGGGGAAAGAAGATCTGGCATCTAAAATCATCAGTGTTGTCCTCAAATATACTAAGAAAGTCTAAAACTTGTCAATAACTTGCAAACTTTCAAATAATTTAGTGAACTATAGGACTGGAAAAAGGACTGCACCATTCATAATTTGTACTTTGTTTCTAAACTCTTTGTGTGTCATTTGCATATTACTGCACTAGGCAATGTAGTGCTAAATTGTGTAGGGTGACTTGAAATACAAATACAGTTTGCACCATGTCATGTGTGATGAAAAATAATCATTTTGTGATATTCTGTGAATACGGAGCTAATCAAAAGTATTATTATGTATATTGTAAAGAGACGAAGGTCACATGGAGATAGGGATAAAACTGTATGAGGTAATGCATGCTTTGTCTGATCGCAGCTATCCTTAGCTTGATTTCTTGTTTTGAAAGATATTGGAACTCAAAAATAAGAATGCACAAAATGATGGTATTATATCAGTCATACTAAAGTTATGTGGGACTGTTGCATTGGAATAAATATTTTATTTTTGTTTATTGTAAAGAGACGTTGGTCACATAGAGATAGGGATAAAGATGTATGAGGTAATGCATGTTCTGTCTGATCAAAGCTATCCTTAACTTGATTCCTTGTTTTGAAAGATATTGGAACTCAAAAATAAGAATGCACAAAATGATGGTATTATATCAGTCATTCTAAAGTTATGTGGGACTGTTGATTGGATAACTTGAATGATGGTGATGTTCTAGACTTTATGGAAGAAGGTTTTTCTTGTTCTATAAATATATCGATGATCTCTGGAGTGGGTTGTGGACTCGTCATCTGCTGATTGGCTTCATTTTTTTATTTCTTTTTTGTTTGCTTCCAGGTTAGCTTTAGCCTGTGGTGGCACTGCCATGAATTCTGTGGAGGATTTAACACCTGATTGTTTAGGAGAGGCTGGGCAAGTCTACGAACATGTCTTAGTAAGTTTGGATTTTGTTGAGTAAATTGTTGAACGTTCTTTAACATGTTTACATACACAGGAGTTTGCAGTAGATAGGCAACTTTTTAAGAATTTTCTCTTGATGTTTCAATGAAATGAGAGGAAAGTTTCTCATCTTGTTTTTGTTCGTGACAGAACTAGTGTTGTTTTTTTATTGCTACCATGGGAAAGCCTGTTTCTCTGATATTCCTGTGTCTTTTCAGGTTAGCTCGGAATTCAGTATTTCCAAATAAGACACTTTTCTTTTTTTCTGTTTACCACTAAAATTGGTTTATAAAGTGCATTCTTTGATATCCATCCTGCCAATAGGGACTGGTGTGTGTGTTCTGAAGATCTTAATATATGTAGGTACACATTGCTACAATGGGAAAGCCTCTGTTAGTTCTGTGTGTTTTTAGGCTAACTCAGAATTCAGTACTTCCTAATTGGACACATTCCAAGTTCTCCATTTTACCATTGAAAACCCTAATCAGATGTGTGCTGATGTGTTGCAACTGTTATGAACATTGTTCAAACAATATTGAAGTCATTTAGTTGCTACAAATTGCCATTTTTATGGGAGGGTTGAAAATTAAACAGCATTGTACAAAAAGGTTGAATACAGTCGCAGTGGTGGATAGAAACTGTGTCGTAAAGTACTGTGTAAATTTTACTAGAAAACTACTACCTATTATCAGTTAAATGGTGTCTTTTATCGATGGTCTGTGGTTAAAATTCAAACTCATAAGAAAATACTTCTTACTATTTTGATAATATAATATAATATTTTTTTGTCGGCGGTCTCAGGGAGAAGATAAGTACACCTTTGTGGAGGAATGTAAGAACCCTCTGTCGGTGACCATCTTAATCAAAGGACCCAACAAGCACACCTTGGCTCAGATTAAAGATGCCATACACGATGGATTGAGAGCGGTCAAGAACGCTATCGATGATGGTGAGGAACTTGTGGCGACTTATTATATTTGCTCGTTACTTTGTGGCTTATTACTATTATTATTTGCAACTTCTTATTTGTGGCGACTTATTTTTATTATTGCGAAAGATATTTCTCAGAACATTTGTGTTTCAAACATAGAAATGAAATAACACTCAGAGATTTAACAGGTAGAGTAGAGGATCTGCAAGGATGAATTTAGCTTTCAAAGGATGGATGTTGTCATGAGAGAGACATTAGTTGTCTACCTTAAGGAGTAACTACGGTGTGGTGAAGATCTAGAAGGGAAGACGTATGTAAATTTAGATTCATGCTGTCAAAATTGAGGACATGGCAGACTAGTACTTTATGACAAAGTTTGTTTATCAAGTGAGAATATAGGAAACTGCTTTGATGTCCTCTTAAAATAGGACAGTAATGCATTATGTTATGACCAGTTATTTATAACAAAGTTTTTTATCAAGTGAGAATATAGGAAACTGTTTTTGATGTCCTCTTAATATAGGACAGTAATGCATTATGTTATTACAAGTAATTTGTGACAAAGTTTGTTTATCAAGTAAGAATATAGGAAACTGCTTTGATGTCCTCTTGAAATAGGACAGTAATGCATTATGTTAGTCAATCTTGCTTTTCAGTAAAAGTAGAAATACTTTGACTACCCCTGAATAAACTGTACTTGAAATTTCACCACTGGTGGTAGAAATGCTATAGCATTTATCTGGTATTTCTATTTACTTAATCTGGCAATAACTGATTGAATCTGAATAATGAGTAGTGTCATGGTTACATTATATCATTGCTCTTCCTTTGACCTTTGAACTTTTCTCCTTCCATAGTAATGAAAGTGTCTCTTGTTTCTAAATGTTTAACCTCTGTTAGGTTCTGTGGTGCCCGGTGCCGGTGCTCTGGAGGTTGCCATCCATGATGCCCTCATGACCTACAAGGACACGGTCAAAGGTCGAGCCAGATTAGGGATCGAGGCCTTTGCGCAGGCATTATTGGTCATTCCAAAGGTGTTGGCGGCTAACTCTGGGTTAGATCCTCAGGAGACCATTGTAAAACTACAGGAGGAGTACAGAGAGTCTGGTCAACCAGTAGGAGTAGATATATCAACAGGTAACTTTTTTTTTAGGTTCTGCCTGTTCTGGTATTTATTATATCTAGGTTCTTTGTGATATATGGTTTTTCTGCACTGTCTGTGGTATATTTCCTTTGTTTCATTGATAATGTGGGTGATGGTGTGTCATTTGGAAGTCATTCCATTTATTTATTTATGAATTAATATATTAAAAAATATTTATAAACAGGAGTATCAAAGACTAAGAAAATATAATAATATATTAACATTAGCATAAAAATAAGAAAAGGAAAAGGTCAATAAAGGGTTAGAGGTTTAAATTAACTAAGAAATTGTCTACGAGAAAGGTTCAAGTGCTTCATATTTGAATAAAGATTGCAGTGTGGTAAATAAAAAAGAATTTCTTGATAATTGTGTTCTGTATTGTGGGCAAGATATGATAATTGGGTAGTAAATATCTATTATGTTTACACTAAAAGACCCTTTAGTGCAAGTCACTTGTCTTCATGATGATATGGATTCAAATATGCATTCAAGCCAATATTATCACCCAAAATTCTGAATCGAAACAGCAAGTGTCTTCCGCACTCATATTTGAATCACGTAGTCTGATACATCATGAACTGAACCGCATCGTCGGAATCGTGAAATTAAAAATTCATGTGGATTTATTCAAAATGGAAATTGACCAATTTTTTTCAATGTAAAGTAATATCAATTAGCACACTGAAATATTTTTACATCCGATAACAACACGGTTTTCCCATGTGATATGCCATCCGATCAATCATGTGCTGCAAATGTCTATTCACATGTATCATTTTTGGAAAATTTTTGTGGAAGTTCATCCAAATGTGAATGATGCGTTTAAACCTTCAATGTCTTAACTTGACCTACGTATTGCTCTGTTTTCAATAGGAGAAGCGATAGTAGCCGCTGATGAGGGTATCTGGGACAACTATTGTGTCAAGAGGCAAATCCTGCATTCCTGGTGAGTAGATTTTGTCCTTTAATGGTATGACATTCAGAGAGGCAATTATGAGGACCACTCAAGCAGGTTATACTTACTAAAGCATGGTTTGTAGTGTTTCTACTAGAGAGACATTCCCTGTAGGTAATAATGAGTGGTACAGATTTATGACAGGTGTAATAATTGTGACTATCATTGATATTGTACTGTGACGTATAAATTATTTGGAATGTCAACAAACAAGGCCAAAAATAAGCCATTTTTCATGAACCTGAAAGTTGATTTATGTGGAACAAGTCCTAACACCTTTACTTTCTATTATTTGGTTATGATATTCTTGTCCTTGTGTTCAAAGCAAGGAATGGTTTAGCCCCAGTTTACCTACAAGAGCTTCTCCAAGAATACAGATCTAGCAGGGTGCTTTGTTCAAGCGTACAACATATGCTATCTGTTCCTACTGTTCGCACTTCCACCTATGGGGAACGTTGCTTTGCTAAATCAGCTCCACAGCTCTGGAACAGTCTCCTCTTACATCTGAAAACAATCCAGCATGTGTCAACTTTCCAGAAAGAACTCAAGACGTTCTTATTCATGAATGCGTATCAATTTGTTTAATAACTGTTGTGTCCATTTTGGGTACTTTGCTCCTGCAGCACTTCTGAGCAGTTTTTTTTAACTGGATGAAAGCGCTTTACAAATTCTTATATTATTATTATTATTATTATGATCTTTTGTCAATCAGACGTATAATTTGTCTTTCTGGTCTTCCTTTCAGTACTGTAATAGCCAGTAACCTGCTCCTAGTCGACGAGATCATGAGGGCGGGCTTATCGTCCCTGAAGGGTTGAGGTGCGATGAGGAGAAGAAATACCAGTTGGAAGTCTTTTCAAGCCTAGTCTAATGTGTCTGTGATGTGTAGATGTCGCTTAGCCCTAAACGTCTTTTGCCTCGGGGTTTAAGTTAAAAGAATATTCTACTTTGCCGTAGATTATGCAGAACCAATCAAATTTCTACTACCAGGAGTGATCTTAGCATTAAAAGTAGAATATGTCCATCAATGATTGTTTTGCACTTCACTGTTATTTGTTTTAAAAACTCAACCAGTGTCAGTTTCAAGTAAAACTCACCCAGTTTCCATTGCAAGTAAAATACACCCAGTTTCCAGTTCAAGTAAACAAAAAAGTCTATAAAAGACAGCTTCGTCAGTTTCATCAGTTGGCATTTGATACAGTGTTTACGAAGTACAGTTAAAAATAGCTTCAACAGAAACTTTTATCGTGTACAAAGTAACAAGATGTCTCATGGAGAAAAAAATCACTGGAGATTACATAGAGCTGTATTTTGTGTTAGTTTGTAACTAATGTAACCATACTGGAGTGTTAGCTCAGTGGTTAACGCCGGTGCCTTCCAATCATAAGGTCCCCAGTTCGAGTCACTCCAAGATTAATGTATGTCGTCCAGTTACAGAGTTGTTGACAATTGACAATTCATAATCATGGACGTTAAATTTGAATCTAAGAGACTGACTTCGGTCAGCTTGCAGCTTTGATATAAGCCAATGATGGCTTCTTCGCGAGTTCCTGCTTGCAGGAGGATCTAAAACACATACATGATACAAACATATTGTAACATTCTGACCAAGTCAAATAACATTCCCCTGTAACAACTATATTGCCTCAATCTGACTGAGGGATTTATGTAGTTTCAACAACTTGACTGCTTCTCATGGGTATTTTGTGAATGGTTTAATTTATCATTTAGTACAGAAAATTTAGTGTCCCACAAATTTTACAATAGGTTGGTATTGTATAATTTTCAACCCTTGACCATAGTTCGTCATAATAGATGCAATTTTGGTGGACTAAATGTGGAATACTATGATTTCAATTTTCCAATGTTCTTGCAGCTATGGTATTGGCCGTAAGACCTAAGGCATTGTTTGATAAATCATATTAATGTAGCAAGGGTCACTCAACCTCCCCCCCCCCCACCCCCAATTCCCATAAGATAAGTAGCTCATAATCTTTATAAGTGATAAATTAATTAAGGATACATAATTCAATAGATTTGCGATTACATACACTGTTAATCACATTGGGTAAACTGGCTAAAAGCCATGCTAAGCCATTTTCATGTCTTCTTCATATGTACATTTTTTTTTTACTGCATGTGAAAATGTTATTGCCATCAGTAATGCTTCCAAATAAATGTGTTGCAACTTGAAAACATAAAATGGGTCAAATATGGAAATATATAGAGCACTTCTTGGTTCTGCTAATCCCAGAACACCTGTTTGTTTCAGTCTCAACTTTGTCTATGATTCCTATGTTCAGAAAACCATTTTCAGAAACTACTTATAAATTGCATCACACTAAAATTTGGGAGCAATACTGATGAGCTTCAAGTGGGAAGCTTGAAACATTTTTTTTTCCCTTCTCATTTTGTATTTTTTTTTTCTCATTAAATCTGTGTGATTTGCTTAATTGTTGTGCTCCAGTGATTGGAGGGAAATAAAAGAGAAATACATCAAACTTGTTGCTTGCCATATTTTCTCTGTATCTCAGATTTGGGTACAGCTATTTGTTGAGGCATTTTTAATGTGTTCCAAGGAGACTGGTGAAGAAATGCTATTATTTGCCTTCTAGCAGTACACCACTCCCCAGGTAATTGTTATCTGTAGGAGATATGAAGCAAAATGCTTAATGTCTTGAGTTTACCATTTGTACCCAAAAGGGTTCAAGTAGAAGCACCCCGAATTTAGACCAACTAGGACACTTGACATATTTGACTTGCATATGTTCATTAACATGAGAAGTGCTGGAAAGTTTGGTGGACCAATGTGTTCGTCACTGCCACCCAAGGTGTCTCCTGTCCCACCCCTTCTCATCATTTCGCACATACAACATCAAAAGCAACTACGCTGTACATTCTCTATGTAAACAAAGCTGCGAGATGGAATTGTTTCAGTTAGGCTAGTACAGGTGGCATACTCCTATTAGAGTCTATATCAATCCGCTCGATTGTTCTCCCTCAGGAAAAGTGCCAAAAAGCAGCAGGAGAA
Source organism: Apostichopus parvimensis (assembly GCA_000934455.1). Lineage (NCBI taxonomy): Eukaryota > Metazoa > Echinodermata > Holothuroidea > Aspidochirotida > Stichopodidae > Apostichopus > Apostichopus parvimensis. The sequence goes on from KN886879.1 coordinate 109,994, forward strand.
CATCTTTTGCGACCTGTTATTAATCATAATCTAGTTTTTTGTGGCCTTCATGTTGAAGAGCATGAATGGAAGTACATGTGGTGAGAAAATTGGGTCAATTGAGGCAATTTTAGACCCCTTTAGGCCTCCCAGGAGCAGCGTAGGAAATTTGTTTACCACTGAGTGAAGAGGTTTGTTTACAAGTGACGAAAACTTCCGGCTCGGATAGCAAAAAATCTACATGGTCATGATACGGAAAATTGATGGTGCCATGAAAGGCCAACTTGTCAGCTATCCGGTGATGGGTAGCGTTTAGCTAGTGAAAACTTCTATCTAGACTTAGAGACCACATTACTTTTGTGATTTAGTGTGTAAGTCAATGGGGCTTTTAATGGGCGTATGCTACCTACAGATCAGACTTCCATAGAACTTATGGACTATTCTATTTCATAGGTGGTACCTATTCTACGACATTGGTAATAAATTCAATGGCGGGAGAGTTCAATTGGAGAACTCTTTGGAGAACTGCATTGCTGCAAGGATGTCCTTTCATATCATCAAGTAATGAAGAACATGGCACCAAAGCAGAGCATGCAATAGAACAGTGTACACGTCTCGCCTTGTGGAAGTAAATACTGTATTCCTTCGTATCCTGGAATCGCATTTGCGTTGTCCCACACAACCATGTACAGTTCTACAGCCGAGCTAATGTTAGGCTCGGCTGGTAGAGGCACACATACCATAATCATATGGGCCTACCATTAGAGTTACCATATTTGCATTTTTATATTAAAGAAATTGAGACAAGTCGTTGCGGCTTGTGAAAGGGAAGAGGAGAGGTGTTAGTTGAGAGATTCGACCTCCAATTAGTGGAGAAACCTGATTTAGAAAGTACATAGGCCTAGGCTACATGAAAATTTTAGCCAGTGGCTATTCTTACGACTAGTCGTAACAATTATATATAAACTATTCTTACGACATCGGCAAATTCATGCGCAGTAAAGTAAATAAAGCAACTGCGCGTGTAGTAGGGGTAAGCCTAATCCTAACCCTAACCAGAAATTATTGTTACTCATGGTCGTAAAAATAGTACTCCTGGTTGTAAAAATAGCAACTGCGCGCATGCGTAATCGGAAATTATTCTTACGACTCGACGTAAGAATAGCCACTTTGAAAATTTTACCAAATTTGTGGCTAACATAGGAGGACATTTATGGGAAATCTGGACATATTGTATGTGGTAACTCTACTCCAGCCTAACTCTGGACATATTGTATGGTAAATCTACTGCAGCCTAAATCCTGGGAAGACTAGGAAGCTTCTTATGCATAACAGGACATCTAGGCCAACCATAAATGAGACATAGTGTTGGAATTGTAACCTGATAGGGGTATGCCTTGGCCTCATGAATTATGATGACTTTAAATGCTATATGATAGAAAGAAGAATATAGATCTAGGCTGACAAGGTTTACCAAGGTACTTCACAGCTTACCTTCAAATACAAGGTTAGCTATAGTATGTATGATACATACAAACTGCAAAACTGCCTGGATCTTCAAACAAATTTGAATGACAGTTATGACACTATCTTTTAAAAAAATTGGTCGTATCCAAGAAAAGCCAAGAATGTGAAGTGTTGTTTGTCCATATTTAGGACTTTTATGGCCGTACAGTTCAAGCAAGCATTCTGTCACAGCAACCATTTCATCTCCATTTTCATTTAGACAATGTTACAAGATTGCTCAGGTGGTCCTAGTACAAATGAGCACTGGTCTCTTAAAATTATCCTGCTTATTCATGATTGACAGGTTTCCAAAAAGTAGTAGAAATACTTATATATATACCAATTTACCCACTCTTCATTATATGACTAATGCTTCACAATTTTTTATCACTACATCCAGTGATAGTCCTGAGAGAGTCTGTGTCAACTAATCAGTGGAAACTTAAAAGTTCTAGCCTGATCCTTTTTTCCTTGCAGGGATGGAAGATTACAGAGGAGCTTGGAGACTTTAATTTGCTCATCTGCTGTGAGCAGAAAATCAGATGAAAAGGCAGAACAGCTCCGTTTAGAAGGAAATAAATTTTTTCAAAAGAAACTTTATCAGAAAGCAGTTCGTTATTATTCTAAAGTAAGTATGGAGTTAATATTACATGCTTTTCTCTATCAATTGTAAGATATTTCAGAGCTCCCAAGTCACCCGCAACTGGCGATTTAGACACGCAATTGATGTTGCAAGCCTGCCCACCTGCACATACTAGTCCAAATCATGCATTCTGTTGAACTGTGTGTCACAAAAGTAAAAAGCCGATGAAAAAGTTCACACACAACGTGGGTGTATTACTTTTATAAGAAGTTACCATAAAGTTATATATTATAATGGCAATATATAACATGTGCATGCCACCATTTTGCATGTAGGGGATATCAAAATTCCATTTTTGTATTCGAAAGGCAAAGGGGAGCCACCCTCTCCTTATACCTCTTTCCTATGTATGACCAACGTTTGCATCAGGAAAAGTTGGGATATATGTATTATGTATTATTTCCGTACATTTATGTAGTCAAAATTAACAAAGCTGAATGACAAAAATGCTCTGATTTGGATATAGGGGTGAAAGGGCTGGTAAATGTAACATCTTCAAGTTTTAACTAGTGATAGGATGAACCAATTGGCATGAGGCATTGAATGAAACTTTGCTTGCATGCCATTTCCTTACAGTGTACATAACTCCTGCATACTTTTAGCTGTAGACATGTACCTGTAGAAAACATAATTGATATGTGGGGATCATGGGACCTCTCAGGAAGGCACATGGTGACCCAATCAGACCAAAAAAATTCTTGTGTTTGACAAAATTATCTATTTCATGTGACAATTATTTATTTAGTAAGTACTGAAAGTATAAACAAATCAGAGATCTTAATTGGAATATTTTGAAAAACTTGATAGAATTATGAATTTTCAGCTTCATTCTAACCAGGTATCAACTATCAAGAGCAGGTTGTGAGTTTCCAAAGTCATATTAAAATATAAAACAATAGTGATTTTTGCGAAGAAACAGGAGATTTTAACCAACTCCCCATATGACAAATCTTGAAAATGACTTGATAATCATACCAGAATCGTTGTATTATATTTTCTGTTCCCACAGGCTATACTTCATGCATCAGAATGGACTGGGTGCAATCAGTCCACTTCGCAATTGAGTCTAGCGTTTGCAAACAGATCTGCTGCCCTCTATTACATTCACAAATGGAAGGTTAGTGCACCTTGACATTGGGTGGTAGCTTATTGCTTGCAGATGTTACAGATGGATGTGTTTTGGTTTTTATTCTTTTATATTTTCAGATGTCAGTCTTATCTTTAATTTATTTAGTTTACAGGTAGAACATGTACTGTGGAAATAGACAATGCATGAGATTAAGCAGAGGGTACATAAGATGAGAAGTTGAGACGAAATCCTGTGTAAGATGCGTTTAAAGTGATAAGGTTTACATTTACAAGAAAGCCTGTTGCAGCCTCTCATAGTGTGTTGCCATCAGGGAAATTGGTTGACAAATATCTTAAGTTTGTAAACTGAACAAAATAATGGGATATTGAATTCATGAAATAACTCTCAATATATAGCTATACAGCTTTAAAATAAATATTTGCATGCACTGTTTCTGTGATTATAGCTTGCAGTAGATGATGTGGACCGAGCTCTGAAGTATGGATACCCTCTACAACAGAAGTATAAAATACTGATACGTAAAGGAGAATGCCTAAGAAACCAAGAATGCCTGCAGGATGCAACAATAGGTAAGGTTTGTGCCTTGTAGCACAGATTTGGACACAAGGGTAACTGTACAGGCATATTATTTAGACCTATGTCAGTCATTACCAGTGTCAACCTTCCCTCACCATTCCCAAGTAACATGGACCTGCAACCTCCCATTCAGACTGGTCGTTGTAGCTCACAACATATTAGTTCAGTTTAGAGACCCAAGGATCAGGAAGCCTTACAGTAGCTTATTTGAAACCCTATCCATGTCAGATCGTGGATGAACACCGGCTTATTTCAAGCCTCCTCTTTTCGACAAGTGTTCAGAGGATAACGAGGCAGGGGTGTGAATTCCCTCCCATTCCTGCTCCCGTGACCGCCATTTAACGTCCCCATCCGACGGACGAGAGTGTGTGCCCCAGCATCTGACCACTTTCTCAAATACTGAGGTAGGCAAAGGCACCCCATTCGACATCACTACGTCTCTCTACATATAACATACCTTGATAGGATGAAGAATCTGCAGCTGATGTAACTGAAAACATTGCTGGTACTGTCAAGTGACCTAGAGATGATGTAAAATATACATATCTGTTTATAGTATGGACATGTATCTACAGAGAACTGTCATATCTATCAACCCTTAAAGCATTCTGTATGTGTGTGCTCTGAAATGGTTATTCATTATGGGGAGTTGTAGATGATGGAAAACCATGTGATATGAAAACACGCATTCGTGGCAAGGTCCAGTAATGTACGAAATACAAATACATTAGGCTTGTTAACTTTGTCATGATGAAGAGATACCTTCTTGAATATTCATGACCAGGTTCTTTTGTATATGTCTTTACCATTAGCTCTCAAGTTAGCTTTGGATAGTCTGTCTGAATCAACTCTGACAACAGATGAGATCAAAGGTTAGTAACAATTCATTTTTCAAATTTGGTACAACAGCATAGGTATTTACATGTGAGGAGAGGGGGTGAGAAGGTTATCAAACATCCTCCACACTCCCTCCCCGCTCCTATCCTCCCCCCTTTAACTAGTTTATTCTCCTCATATTCAGTTTTCATAGTCATACTTTTTTCTGTTGAATATTTTGTAGAGAAGAACGTGACCCATTTTACACTATTGACAGAGTTCCTGCATTATTGTCTCAACTTTATAAGTTTAATTGATGAACAGTTACTTTTCACTCCTCCCAATCCAATCCTTCTTCCTCTATTCCCCTTAAATTGGAAATAATAGTGATCTGTCTGACTCTTCTGTCAAAATTCCAATGCACATCTTCCTTTGATTATCCAATGTTTTACTCTGCAGTAAAATCAGAGAAAATAGCAAACCTGATGAGAAGCTGTTCTTCAGAAAGTGTCAGAGCAGAAAAGGCGACTGCATCTTCGGGTGGATTTGATCCACATCCCAGCATATCAAATGCATCTCGTCAGATTTCACTCCAGTATTCCACAGAGAAAGGACGGTATTTGGTGGTGAGTATTTTCCTAAGTGATTTGTGGTGTGACAATTTCTTCAGGTCTTATTGTACAGTGCCTTTAATAATGTTAACTCTTTTTCATTTCCAATTTTTTCTATCAGTATTTTTGCCCGTAGAGTATTGGAGTTATAACCCCTTTTCTGTGGACAAATCATGTTTAACATCATTGCATTTGCATAGCAACTTGCCCATTTTTGCACATCTTTTTACTATATTTGAAGTTGCCCAACAGGCAAACAATTTTCTCAATAGGTAAACTGTATTATAAGGTTTGAAAGAGTAAAGATCGTTTGGGGTAGGATTGAATCTGTTGAATCAGTTCTAGACAAAACTGTCCTATAATCTTTCAAAATTGTCCATATCCTGTTTATGAATTATTGACCAAATTATTTATAGTCTGCCTTTCATATTAACCTTACCCCCCCCCCCCTAGCTACCACCCCCGTATCTTCATCTCACTCATTCTTTCCACTTGATTGGAATTTGTATTTCCACCCGGTTGACATTTGTTGCATAGCAAAAGGTGTCAAGAACAACAACCCCAAAAAAAGAAGGGGAGAAAAAACCAAAACAGAAGGAAACATTACATTTAAAATAATTTCTTCACCTCTTGAAGTAATTGTTTGCTGCCGTGCAAATTGTGATCGAACAAATTCCTCTAAATGTTTCTTGTATTGTTTCCTATAGGCAGATACTGTCATACAAGCTGGAGATGTGATAATTTCAGAGAAGCCATTTGCTGTCGTTCTTCTTCCTGACCACTATGACACTCATTGCCACTACTGTTGTAATAGAGCTTTGGCTCCTGTCATGTGATTATTATTATTATTATTATTATTATTATTATTTTTATTTTTATGATTAGTATGATTGTTATTATTGATAATAATATTAGTAATATTTGTATGATTATTAATATTATTGTTATTAATATTATTAACATTATAACATTATTATTATTAGTATTAATATTATTAGTATTAATATGATTATTATTATTATTATTAAGTTAACTTAAAGAGGAATGAGATGCTTTAGGTTTGTTGTTTCTTGTGTCGTGTGGTTGAATTCATACCTGTTAGTGTACATTGGTGAACCAATCATGAATATTTTAAATTCCAAGGATTGAAAAGTCTTTTGTGGGTAGAATCACACAAGTGTGAATTAATTTGAATTCAAGGATTTAAGTTGTCATTTTTACATGCATTTTAAAGGTCCAACGCTTCGTTGTTACCCTTCATTGGTAGTATTGCTTTCATCAGTTAACAGTTAGTAAATATGCAAAAATATGCATCAATAGCTTCGGGTGTTTACACACTAAAACGCCTCACTAGAGTCCGTAGCCTCGACTCGTCGAATCCTTTTCAACAACGTTGAATTGCTACAGCGCATTTATCATTACGTTCTATGCAATCGATGTTGGGTATGCCTCTTAGTGTATACCTAGCAAAAATATTGATCCTGAATTAATTCTGCTATAACATAGCAGTGTATTTCTTCATTTCTGGCCTCAGGTATTCAGCAACCCTGTGATTACCTTCAGAAGTCAACTGTATTTTTTCTAGAATATTGCTAGAATGTCAAATAATGGTCACTTCATCAAGTATTGTACCACATCCTTCAACCTCACATAGACATTTTACTTGCCTAATTTAATAATAATCCTCAGTGCTTGTGGATAATTTGGAGGGTCACATCCTCCATGAAAGTACCTTCAAAAAAGTGTTAGGAACTTCAGCATGCTGAAAACTTGGGATCCAGAACTGTTGATATTTTAAATTTCCCATCCTTTCCTTAAAGGTGCAGCCATTGCATTCACGTACAGTACTGTTCTGAGGTTTGTAAAGAGGCTTCCTGGGAGGATCATCATGAGGTGGAGTGCCCAATGTGGGAAGTACTTCAAGAGGTAACCAATCCTGTATCGGTAGAGAAAACGCATTTTATTTAGGCATCGTGTCAAAACGAAGAAACTGCAATGGAAGCAAAAAGGCCCTGCTGCTAGTTTGAATCAATATCATTATTTCAAAATATTAAAATTAACTCTACAGAACAGCAGTGCCAATTGTGTGAAACTGCAGAGCACAAATGATTATCTCATACGCAGTGTGGCTGCACTGGTGCTGATGTCCCCATCAGTGTCCAACTTTAAACAAAATGTCATTTGTCATCGGTATAGAAAACTTCACTGTTTTACAACCTTGTTGAATACCACACATGACTCAACATCCACTCCCTTCTCCTCCCCACCCCTACCCTACCCACCCAACCCCCTCCCCATGCCTTCCCTGTTCCATTTAAGAATTAGCACCTATACTTGCAATTGATATTTCACTTTACAAAAAGTCTTTGAAAAAACAACTGAAATGAGAACATTTTCTAGCAACATATATACTTTGAGTAGTGATATTCATGTATGTGTTTATTTTTTGTTCAAATGAAACATCGATGTATAACTCAATAGTTTCCCTTTTCTTCCCTTTTATGTTTCAAATAGGTAGACTCTCTTGGCCATTTAGGTGTCAGAATTATTCTCAGTGCTGGCATTCACAAAGAAACAATGATACCTTTTCTTCCCTTGTATGTTTCAAATAGGTAGACTCTCTTGGCCACTTAGGTGTTAGAATTATTCTCAATGCTGGCATTCACAAAGAAACAATGATATCATCCTTCTCGAAGAGCCTTCCTACAACATCGAATGGGATTCCTGGCTGTAGGGCTGATGGTAGTTACCAAGCTGACTATGGGACAGTGTATTCATTACAGACTCATATAGACAATCAAACACAAGAAAATCTCTTCCAAGCCTCCATGGTAAGAATGGGACTGACATTATCCTGTTGTATTCTGGTGGATATTTTGTTTTATTGCTTTCAATAATTTATAGCCATTTAGTTAGTTATTCTTCTTATTTTCATTGCAATTGTATTAATAGCTTAAAAATTTAACTTTCTATGTTTCACATATTTTTCCATATCTTTGTTTACAATCCCACGTTTTGATTTATTCACAACAGACTGGACTATTATTATCCATTTGCGTTCATATCAGGCTCGGAAAAGACAATTCTGTCCACTGGGATGCTTTATGTAACGACGTGGACGTTTGTGCAATAGCTGGCCTAATAAGCAGACACATCCTTCAACTTAGGTGTAACGTACATGCTATTACAGCGGTGCACCCACAAGGACACGCTGATGACCCAGGGAGGAAAGTAGATACCACTGAGCAAGTGAGGGTAGCATCAGCTGTCTACCCAACAGTGTCACTGATGAACCATGGGTGTGATCCTAATGTCATTGCTAGGTATGTGTCTAAACCAACATTTCAATATACCACTGTTCAAAATTTCATTAATTGATCCTGCCTGTGTCAAATAACTCTTCCATGATTTGATCTACTTTTTATTTAGTTTTTGGTGAAAATCATTTATTGGATAACAGACTTTTAGTGAGATTGTACACATTCTCTTCTTGTTACAAAGTTATCTGTACCCAAACCTAGTGGAATTGTACTAAAGACATCTTGGTAATCTGTATCTATACTAGTGCATGTCTGATTAAGTACTTGTAGTCTTCTACTCATACTCATACCAATGGGAATTCTACTGATACTCATACCAATGGGAATTCTACTGATACTCATACCAATGGGAATTCTACTGATACTCATACCAATGGGAATTCTACTCATACCAATGGGAATTCTACTTATACTCATAGCAATGGAAATTATAGTAGGGGAATTATACTCTACTCATACTTCCAGCAATGGGAATTATACTCATACTTCTACCAATGGGAATTATAGTAGGGGAATTATACTCTACTCATACTTGTACCATTGGGAATTATACTCATACTCATACCAATAAGAATTATACTCATACCAATAAGAATTATACTCTACTCATACTTCTACCAATGGGAATTCTACTCTACTCATACCAATGGGCATTCAACTCATACCAATGGGGTTATACTCTGCTCATACTCATACCAATGGGTATTATACTCTACTCATACTAATACCAATGGGAATCCTACTTATTCTCACACCCATGCTATTTTACTAGTACAACAAGTCTGAATCATAATACATCTTACTACATGATAACATGCACCCATGATCACCTCTATATTATTTACAGTGTTACAGTTACACCCGTAATTACCAGGAAGCCACTGGTATATGTCATTCTCTCTCCTCATACGGTGTATAAATAAACTTCTCTTCAATATCCTCACCATTTCAAAGAAAAAGAGGACATGCCCAGTAGTCAAATCATTTTGGTTTAATGTAAATATCATTTCCAGGCATTTAAGAAGTAAGGATTACAGCAGGATAAAACTTGTGCCAGGAACAACAAACATCTTACAAACTACCTGCCAATACTGCTACTCTATGTTTTCATTCTGGAACAATTTCCAGATGTCTTCTCGATCAATCTTAGCAATTTACTTTTATAAAACATTTATTGCTTCACATCTCATATTTCTTTGTGTGTAGTTTCAATGGAAGTGATGTCACTGTTAGAGCTACCAGAAATATCAAGAATGGAGAAGAAATTTGCCACTGCTATGGTAAGTCTTTGACAGAAGGACAGATTGTCCACTCCCCTTTTGTCACCCTCCATCCCTTCCCCCTTCCCCCTGCACCAATGATTGAAGATGTGTGTTTATATCCAATGTGTTTGTGCAAAAGTTAGACCAAAGACTAAGAAACAAATGTATACTTTTCATTAAAATATCTTGAAGTTAAAGGTTTGCAGACGTTGTGGGGAAAACAAGTTACTGGATGGAAGTCAGTGAGATACCTCACTCATTGGTGATAGCATTTTTCTTCTGATACGCAAGTATCGTTCTCCAGGAACTGTGATTATCATAATGTTTGACATATTATCGGAAAGAGAAAATGCTGAATGACAAAATTAATCAATTGTTTTTACCCGAAAAACATTTTATGGACTGTCACAAGATAAAACACAGTTCCACAACTGATTTAGTAAGAACAAACTTTGGTCATAGCTCAAAAGTGACACTTCTTAATCAATTATTTCTCCCCGAAAAACATTTTATGGACTGTCATGAGATAAAACACTCCAAAACTGACTTATTAAGAACTAACGTTGGTCTTAGCTCAGAAGTAACATTTCTCGACAATTAAAGAAGAGATAATATAAGTGTGCAGCACTTTCTAATGGCCTGGATAAAGTCTTACAGGTGAGAGTTTAGCTTACTTCAATATTCAATGACTTCCCTTTCATTTTGCTGGCAATTTTTCCACTCAAAATTGTTCACACTCTGTTAAGTTCTTGGCATGTACCCTCATCCAGCTAATTTGTGCAAGAGGCTTTTAAAGGGATTAGTGAGTACACTGTCACACTTTACGAGGTAGATCAAATATATTCCTATCCCAAGTTTGTCCTCTGAAACCTTGGACTGCTCAAGGAAAGTAACTTTAATTGGGCTGTTATAATAGAAGCTTTGTTGTAAATGTTTGTGAATCTTGCTTTTATATATGTTTTTATCATTTGTTCTGAAATCCTATTACTTTTGAAAAATCAAAGATTTCTTACAAAATGGACTAAAAGATGTCAGCAAAGTTGGCATCAATATCTGACAACTATTCAATTATACTTCTTGAAAACCCATTTAAGACACCTTTCAAATCTTTAAATAGCAAATTTGTTGGCTAGGTTTTTCTTGGGATAAATGATAACCACATGCTACTCACGTCATATATGCCTACAACAGGACTTGTGAATCTCAGTGATATTAGGTAGTGAATGTAAGAGAAATCTAAAGTAAGAGAAGTAATAAGTAATAAGATATTGACAATTTTGACATAACACTACATTATGAGTAAGAAAGTTAATGAGATGATTTCATCGTCAATTATTCTGTAGAGGTATTTCAAGTTTAGCTTTAATTAACATTTGAAATGAATATACTTAATTTTGATAGTATCCAACTTTTTGTAGTTTAAGTGATACTCATTTCAGTGGAGCCTTAATGATAAATGTCTACATTTACAGCAATTTTTATCATATTTTCACACTTTACTTTTTAGAATTTCTCTTCCCATATCTTTGTCTTCTGTGTAGGATGTTTTGATAAGGTCTTCTCATGTGAATCAAAAGTGAACTAATGGACTCGAAAAGGCTACTACCAAATGTTTTTGTATAGAAAATCTTTATTTCCTCTCGAAAGACAAATCCATAATTTTCCCTGAAAAGCAAAAGGGGGGTGAAAATGGTAGTGATAATGCTCTATTGCTATGATTATATTATCCTCTCTTTATCAATATATATTCTTTTTTCTTCTCTAGGACCTCACAAGAACCACATGCCAGTTGCAGAGAGACTGAGAAAGTTGAAAGAGCAGTACTTTTTTGACTGTGCATGCAGTGCTTGTCACATGACTGAGAATGAGACATCTGATTGGTCAATGTTCAAATGCTCCGATTGTGATCAACCTGCAACGTTATTAGATTCAGATATAGTATGTACAAACCAACACTGTTTGCATAAGGAAAGTGCAAAAGAGAAATTGAAGGTGAGGTTTGATGGTTTTGTGAATGTTTCATTGGTCGTCAGGATCTAGCCTGGTCGGTTGTTTAGCAATTTTGGTATGGTTCTGGTTTATGGTCACATGGATAGAGGTGGCTTTATTACTTTCCTTCATCGATTTTTTGTTTGATATTATTTTATGAAATCTCATAATAATGCACTTCATTCTGATTGGCCATTCAAGTTTTATATCTGAAAAATATATAATCTCTTAAAAATAATTGAATACAGCTTAATTAATGTCTGTGTTAATTAATTAAACTATTTGGAAAGAGCTAATTAATTAACTATAAGATAAGGAAGAAAGCTTTGTAGCTCAAACAGTCTTCCGCACAATTCTTGAGTCGAGGATAAACTTACTAAGGATCTCCTTGAAGTTCTTATTTGTGACGACTGAGATTGTAAAGTTTTCAGAGGAATTTTAAGGACCTCATTTGCAGTTGAGGAATTTTTGTTCAAGAAACCAGCACATTCCTGTTTGTTTATTTTAATGAGCTTGAGTGAAGGTTGATGGGTTATCTGTAGGTCTGAATGGTACTAGAGACACCCTTGAGAAGATCATCGTAAGCTTAAGTGTAAATTTTCGACTTCTGGTTCGTATTTTTCATCGGGGTTTATTTGCAGAGTCGTGTCTGTGAGGTATTCTGTTTGTTATTAAACTCTTAGCATATGATTGGATGCAGTGGTACAAGTTAACGCTATTATAGCAGAAACTCTGTGTTTATTTAGTGTTGTACAGCTGAATTTATGGTTTTACACAACTCTGGTGTGAAATGATGAAAATCAGTTAATAAATTATTATTTCAAGTAGGAAAAAAGAGAAAAATGTTCCCTTTTTTTGAAATATAATGGACTGCTCGTACACTTTGCTTATTTGTCGTTACAGTGTTGGTTAGCTTCCATTCATGTTATGCATCACATTCATGTTCACTACATTCATTAAATACTGTAAGTTAACATAATGCAGCTGGATTCTATCCATTTGGTGGCATTTATTTTATTTTTTTCCCCTCTTATACAGCTGAAAGAGAAAGCAGACAATCTTTTCCAAGAGGGTGTTCGTTGTTGTGACAACGAAGATGTAGAGAGTAAGTTGAAACTAACAACATATAATTAAAAAATAAACTTCAGTTTTTTTTTGATAAATGTGGAATGATGGTATTTTATTTATTTGTTTTTGAACAGTATTAGACAAAAATAAGATTATAATAGGTGAAATGAAGACTCTTTTCAAGATTTTTGGACCTAGTGAGCATACAGCAGTGAACAATTTATTATTCCATACAATTTGTCATCAGTATTGTCACCCACATCATTTTAATTTTAATATAAATCATAAGTATAAAATGTTAAAGCATTTATGACCTGGCCTTCACTACTTGAACTGAACAGATAAGTAGTTAAACTAATGAGCTTTATAACTACTGTTTGTTTTTCATTTTAATAGTATCAAAAAATTTGCTTAAACCAATTCTATGATATCTCACGGAACTCTTTTTAAGTGCTGGCTGAGCAATTCTGAGCTAGAACAAATACTTCATAGCATTGTGAAGAATAATGCACCTATTACTTTTGGCGGATAAAAACCCTGGAGTACTGTGTTACTTAAGTGATAGAATCTGCAAATAAATGTGACAAAAATGAAAAAGTCAGAAAGAATTCAGTTCATCATCTAATCTTGAACCAGCCATGGAAACCATACTTGTTTGCTAGGAGTTTCCTCCATATGATTCTATGAGGTAGTGTGGAAACAACTTGATAAATCAGTGATGCTTTCCAGGTGCCTCAACATCTGAGACCATTTACAATGTTAAAGTTAATTTTGTACTTACTGATGTAATAAAAACTTCATGAATTTTTTCTTTTCTGTACCAGCATCTCTAAACTTCCCATTTCAAGAAGTTAAATGCTCTTAGCTATCAAAACTATTTTAGAGTTTGGTGCAAAATTTATCAAATTAAAAGGAACAATGCCCAAACTTGTCTGACCTTTATACCTCGGTCCCATCTGCAGCCAACCCTCTAGGTTTATTCATCCTCTAGAGATTTCATCAGATAGATGGTAAAACAAATGTGTACCTAATTTAAGAAATTTGCATATAATAAACAAATCAGTCTTTGATGATGTTTCAATTCTGACACCGTTGAACAGGTGGTGTCTTCTTTACACTAGTATATCACTCAGTATCACAAATGTTGTAATAAATTAAGGGAATATGTTTTTCATTTCTTAAAAATATGGTGCAAATGTTGCAAGATTATCGTTAAGGGTCAAAGTTATTTCTGGTGCATTTTTAGAGATGGTTGTTACCTTGACCTGGTTTTTAGAGTCATTTTGAAATGATTCAAATCTCATTTTTGGGTGATAAACCCCATGTGATCTTGCACCCCCCCCTCCCCCCTACTTCCTTTGATTTAGAGCCGGGCCTCATTAGGTATCTCATTGGCCAGATCAGTCCTGTGGTAGATTTCAATCGATCCCACAAAAAAATATATTGGCCCACAGTGTTACACTAATCATGCATGTGGGTTGTTAAAAAAAATCTTTCTATTACCTGTAATAAGTGGTGATTGGGGGCAATACTTCCAACCCGCTAAGCTTCAACTTGAGTTTAGGGGTTTTCTTTACTAATTTGGTATCATGGTGTGCTTTCAGTAAAATGTCAAGACCTCAGTGTTGTCTGATCTTCACATACAATTTCAGTCATTGACTTCAAACAGATGGAAATGGTTTATTTTTGTTTCATCTTTGATAGAATCTTTGCAGCTGCTCCAGCAGTCATTGCATATTCATGAGATGGTTTTATTCAAACACCACAGAACCATCGCAGAAGTGCGAGACTGCATAGCTAGATGTTATGCTCTTCAAGGTATAAATTTAATTAATAATGCAATATTTAATTAATTTACTTAATAATTTGAGAGTAAACCTAAATAAGGAAACAATCACACAATTTGTATTGTCCGGTTCTGTGCTTCAGAAGTACAAAAAGAGGTTTTAGAAGAAGAATTGTGTTGTCATTGACATTTAATGTAAATGTTTGTTTAGGATAAACCACATCAGTTCTCTTGAGCATTTGGATTACTGAATTACAGTAACATAGTTTTTACTTTCTGCCAGATTACTAGTCATTGCTTGGACTGTGCAAAAAATTTCATCATGGTGATTTAATTAAGCTCTAGACAATTGTAGCCTACCTCTGCGAGGTAGAGTTTTGTATTATATCAGTGAACATTTAAATAAAGTAACCCATTTTCCCCATAAATGTAAGCCGAGCATAGGGAATAATTTTATCATCCAAATCTTGTGTAGCAGTTTTGAAGTGTCTGAATTTTGTCTCTTATAAACTACTATGGTTTCTGTGTAAAAACAACTGCTATACACCTTTGCACTTGTCCAGCAACTTGACCATTTTGTGTAGTATTTTGAGATGTGATACTGGATAAATTATACCCTGTACGCTATGTGTAGCAGTAGGGCCTAAGCTACACAATAACTGATGTTGCTAGGCTAGGCTAAGCTAAGCTACCTGAGCTACACAATAACTTATGTTGCTAGGCTAGGCTAACCTACATTACCTAAGCTACACAATACCTTACGTAGCCTAGCCTAGCAATGTAAGTTATTGTAGTAGCTTAGGTCCTGCTGTATGCATGTACCTCCAACATTATACAAACTAGGTCCTGTCAGTATGCATGTATGTAAATATGTAATTTTCCATATCAGTACTTCTAGCTCTCTTTTGTTTACAGTAATTTTTTTTGCATTTTCTCTGAACATCTAAGGTGATTTTATCCAGTCAGCTGAGCACCTGGAAGTAAGCATAAAGATTATAACAGAAATCTATGGAATAGAAAGCATTGAATACGCTCATGAACTTCAGAAACTCACTCCGATTCTGTTTAATGGGTAAGTGAACTATAGCAGAACCCCCACTCCCCTGACACCGACATCAAGCAAGAAAGCAACATGCTGATGACTTCTTTAAGGAATTCTGATTCATCCTGACAGAAATTTAAAGTTCGCTGAGTCTCCAGAGAGATACATTTAAGGAAAGGATAATTGTATCAAACATTTTCGTTGTAATCTCACTGACATCCATCTCTTGTTACACTAGTGGATTATTCTCAACTTTTTAATTTTAATCATAACTTTAATCTCTTGTTTTCCTATTTACACAGAAAACAGATCAAGAAAGCTAAGAGGGTTATCACCCAAGCACTTCCTCTCCTTTCCTGTTACTATGGCAACCAACATGAATCAGTTCAGGAGTTGTTGGAGATGCAAGCCTGTCTGTTGTCGTTGTGACTTTGTTAGTCTTCATCAGTTCAAGTCTAGCAGATGTTTAGTTTTGAACAGTAATAAAAAATGGATATTATCAATGACAAGGCAATTCAGGGATGAATTCGGATGATATGCCCGGCTGGAAACTTTAAACAATGTTGCAGCCTTCGAGGGATTTTAATTACACCAATACCGATATATTTTTGTGTGTCCGTACCTAAAGCTAAAAAATGAAAAAGAAAATTATGTTACAGAAATTGACCTTGCAGTGACAAGATATGGAACTGCTGGTGGAGAAGACCAAATCATGTTCTGCAGATTTTAATTTCATTACCGCTGACAATATTTTGTATATTTCTTCAACTATGAGAAATCCCATCATTAAACTGAATGTCATCATGATTGAGTAGCAAAAAGCTTTTTAAAAGAATGTCGTACTGAACGAAAAGAAATCAATGATTTCATTCAGTTCTCGATATGTCGCCTGGACACTATTCATAATAGTATTAATCCTATTAAACAAACTTGGACAAATTTTCAAAATTATAAGAAAACTTTCCACCTTTACTATTATATGAAAAGAAAGTTTAGTAGGTGAAACGAATGACCAATATTTTTCTTATGGGACATTAGTATGGAATAGCATCTTGAGAAATTATCAAACTACAACCCAAAATGTCCCCTTTAAGTTCTATATTTTATTTCATTTTATGGTAAGCTGAATTATGTTCCTTCAGCGGATTTGGAATTTAGGCACACATGTTGATTCTATCTCTCTGGCCAATGGATGCTTCACCTCTTGTTTGTAATAAATTTCAGGAGCAGAGCATGACATGTTTTACAGTGGTGGTTGTATCCCCCTTGTGGGTCCTTTCCTGGCAGATAACCTCCCCAAATGTTACCATCTGTGGAGATTTTGTATCCAGTTCATGTTTAACTTGATACATACACCAGGGGGTAGTAACTTATCCTGTGTAGAGGAAATACCATCTTTTCTTTTCTTTTTCTTTTAGTTTTTCTCCAAAAGTGATTGGGCAAGTCAACTTTTACAATATTTAAATTCACTCCTCACTTACCTGTCTCCTAACAACAACTATGACTACATTACAACAACTTTTGGAATGATTATAAATTAATTGTCGATAATTAATGGGTTGTGTTTGGGGTACCTGGGAGCCCCCCCCCCCCATTCGAACTGGCTGTCTCTAGGGTTCATATAGCCAATAATATGTCTCGGTGATTGAAAAATGCCTTATGTTGAAATTTGAGCATCAGTGACCATTTGATAGCAATATTGATGACATGTCATCATTGTGACACTTTACCAGGACGAATTGGTGGAGAAAATGTGAATCGGAGAAGGCAAGGTTTGAGGAGACATTAATAACCCAGGGGCGGATGCAGGATTGTGACAGGGGGGGTCTGACTGGTCCAGCCGTGCCTGAACTTAAGACTATCTAAGCGGAGCGTCACCATCGGTTGGCGCGGAGCGTACCAGAAAATTTTTGGCTTTACAAACCCCCCAGATGGCCGGAAACGGCACTTCCCGAGTATTCTAAGCTGCATGTACCTAGCCTGAAAATATGGATCTCATGTCTGCAATTTCTCAATTGATGAGGAAAAAAACAATCTATGAAATACTAATACATATCATATGAGTTGAGATGATACAAAAATCATAATGCCTTTAGCCCCCAATCCCCCCTCCCGTTCCGTCACCACAGTTTGATGCAGGGCCGGATCCAGGATTCTGGGGGGGGGGGTGAGGGGTTTGGCCTCCAGTGATCCTAGGGTCTAAGGGGAGTGGGTTTCCCTCTATCCATTGTGAAATTCATGGATATTTAAGTACAACAGGGAACCCGGCCCCTTCAATTTAGCCATGCAAAGCACCTACAAAACTCACTCGAAATGTATCTGCATCAGTACGAGTTTGAAAATTGAGAGTTTCAGGCATTTTTGGCACGTGTAGCACGCGTGCACACTATAGTTCATTTGACGGAAAAAAACACACCTGGCTGACTTGTAAGGATAACCGCCCTTCTGACGTTCTACATGTTTAAAATTGGCGTTTAATTTAATTATTTTTTTCTCTCTCTCTTTTTTTCTCTCTTTTTTTTCTCGTTTTTTTCTCTCTCTCTTTTTTTTTTTTTGGCCAAGAGCAGGGGGGTCCGGACCCCTGGACCCCCCTCTGGATCCGCGCCTGTAACCCTCTCCCCTCACTCCCCTCTCTATAACATATTTGGATTTATTAAGAAAGCCGTATATAGGCCTACACTACATGAAGCAATTTTGCCCTCCGTGGAGGATAAACCTATAGCACCGGGTTTTTACATCCGGGCAAGTTGGACTCGTCCATAAGGTCTCCCGATCTAGGTCTCCTCCAAAAGTTATAAGGAATGGAAGAAAGAAAACGAAACATGACTTGTGACCTAGGTATAGCAAGTGTCTCTCTTTTGGAAGTTCCATCCTGAGTATGTTCCACTGATCTGTACACTAAGTGTTAGTGTACGGATCAGTGGTATGTTCCTGTCCTCCGTAAGGACGTGAACCTTCATGGACGTGCTGTGAGCGGGACAAAGAAAAATGAGGGTGTAGCCGTGCGGTCGTTGAATGCGGAAACTGAAACATATTCAAAATTGAGATGTCAAATGGTTCATTTTGAGGTATATTTCAACTATAAATTAGGTCTAAACGCAACTTGGGTTGTATAATGAATTTAAGTTTGAATTTTGAAATGTCTCCCGACAACGATATTCCCTCAACTCACGATGGAGGTGGGGAATGTTGCACTTGCCACCCCCCCCCCTCCCCAACCCTCCCCCACCTGCCCCTTTGTGCACGCCACTGATTTGATACAACACGGAGCCTTCAATACTTTTTAACAGCGCTGAATTTCGAGCGAGTCTGGTATCTGGTGCCTGCCTCCGCTGGCGGCAATTGTAATATTACTGGACATGGGTCTGAATCCTACAGCCC
Organism: Apostichopus parvimensis; assembly: GCA_000934455.1. Lineage (NCBI taxonomy): Eukaryota > Metazoa > Echinodermata > Holothuroidea > Aspidochirotida > Stichopodidae > Apostichopus > Apostichopus parvimensis. The sequence continues at coordinate 129,063 of KN886879.1, forward strand.
CCCCCCCCCTCAAAGTTCCGCGTGTCCAATCTCAAACCTGTATCGGGGTCTCTTAGTGTACAAGCGCGCGTTCGATGCTACGGTTAGCGCTGCTCTGTAAAATCTGATCTGGTATGCATTATTTTGTTAGATGCCAGAAACTGTTTGATGCTATAAATGTATGTGGCATTGGCCTATAGTGGAATATTTTCACATGAATCGTTCAATCTTCATAACCCATATAACACGGGTCAAGAAACTTAATGTTTACGACACACTCAGCATGTGACACCACTCTAACGCTCCAATTATTATGTTTTAAAGGCTAATTCGAACACAAAAAAACTATAAAATCCACGCCGTGTATGCTTCACTTGTTGAATAACATGTGCAAGACCCGCTAGCACTGCACACAGAAATGAGAGTCAAACACCTGGATTAGTTCATTTTAAATAGTACAGCCGACAAGATCAAGGTTATAAGAATTGGATGTCATTACCAAACCGACGCAAAAGACAATCACAAGCCACCTTTTTGCTTTAAGAATTGACAAGTGAGGAAGGGTAATTAAAACGAAACAAAAAACCAGGACTTTGAACCAAGTGATAATATTGTAAAATATACTGGGAATATTGATGGGGTTGTGAAATTTGTCACCCTCTCTCCTCTCCCACTGGGGTGGAAAACCAGTAGGCCTATCATCTAATTACCCCGTTTGATTGAACCTGTAAGTTTTATGCTTTTCATGAGGTTGATATTTTTCTTTGAAAACAGTCTCTGTGTAGGCGTAGAAAAAAAGGAACAAGAGGGGTACAGCAAGCCACCCCCCCCCCCTTCCACACACACACTTTTCAAAGTGAGGTGAAGGATTGTTTTTATTTTCGATTGAGGGGTACAGCCTGTGGCAGTACTAGATCATTCAGCTGGATCCTTTGTATTTGCAAAAAAAGAGTGCCCGCCGACCATTTTTTTTCGGTGTGACTAGGGTTTATTTGTTGTAAACTCGTGTGAGAAGGCATTGCCCAATTGATACAAGACTCAAACCCTCAACTTTGTGATATTTACAAGGAATTATCCCAACTGTTGACATTAATATGATCACGACCGGGCGACATATACTGACAACGACCTTCAATTGTGGCTCGCAACAATTTTCGCAGGTATAATATCCATGCGGGCCTCTTGCCCCGCCAATTTCAACAGTACTAGGCGTTGGGGTGACTCTTAATACCCTTCATATCCCGACCCCACCAATCTCAAGAATGTTGCACAGATGCCCTTCATTGAACAAGCGTAAAGATGATTCAAACAGAACCATAACTACAGCACCTAAAAAAAATGTGCATCAATTACTAGCAATACGAATTATAACTTGCTAAACAATATTTACAACAATCCTGAAGATATTAGTAAGTGTAATCATTGGTTCCGCCACCATAAAAATTCTTACAATGGTGGTTGAACAGTTTGTTCCCTTTTCATAATTTACCTTCCCCCTTTCCCTTACTCTTTGCTCTCCTCATCCCGCTGGCTAGATTCCTTCATCTTGTCCTTTCGATCCTTTGCTATCAGGGGCGTACATTTTCCATTGGGGAAAAACCCATTCACCCTTCCCCATCCTCTCCACGTATTTACCCTTATTTGTCATCCTCTTGGCCTTCCTCCACCTTGGCTTCCGTTCTCTGCCTTCCTGTATTTACCCGTCTTCTTGATCCCTGAATCTCCAGCAGACGACACAAGTGTATATTAGAGGGAGTTAGTCTAATTGGAACAGCCGATTTCTCGCCTATTTTGAACAGGTACTTTCTATACATTTATCCAACACAAAGCTCCCACAACAACATCCACACACACTCACGTATACGTATTAACGAGTAATTGATACCGATAGTGAAATCGGTAGCTGTCATAAGATTACCACTAATGTCAGGAATTTAACGGAATATATGGATAGGTATAATCGTAATGTCAGTCATTGCAAATATTTTGACATCATGTGGAGCAATTGAACGTGTAAGATGGAGGCAGCGGAGCCAAGATCTCGCAGAAAGGTAAGAAACTTTAGGCCTACGGTTTTCACTTTCGTGCAAATCAATGTCAGCCACAAATTTACCGTTCATGATTACGTTGCTTGCGACGCTGACTATCGTGAAGACCGTAACCAAGCACAGTCTAGATCAGCGTAGGCTGTGGTGTACTCAGTGTGCTATGAAGTATGATCCAACCATTCATCAGTGTGATGTTAGGGAATACATTATTATTACAAAAGCATTTGTTTTGGTTGCCATATTATCAGTGAATCACTTTACCCTTGTCATCATGACTGTTGTGAAGTAAATAAAATATAGGTAATATATTTTAGTGAAACCGAAAATGATAGACCACTGGTAGGATATGTGCTTGTGTTAACATATAGACATTATGACCCAGGCTACAGTACTGGCTACGCAGTTTTTAATAAGTCCTGAATTTCCGTCTTAGCTGCTAACATAAGCACCAACTGAATACCACAATTAGAGAAGCAAAACCTCTTTTACTGTATGTAGGCTTACTGTGTTTTGGAAACACACCACAGGAAGGGCAATAATTTCAGAATACTAGGCAACTCGTGAACAACAGCTTACAGTTACGAAACAGTGGCATCGTTGTCACTGTCAGTCTAGCCTAGGCTGGGCAAAATTTGTTAGCAAAATCAATCTTTGACAAATTGCTTTTGAGAATGACTCAACATACATAGAGTACTAGGAAAGGACTTAGGAAATTTTTGACTCCACATCCAAGCATTCGCGCATCCACTCAAAAAGAAAGAACTTGGACTTTGACATTTTTTACTCACATACGTACTGGGGTGAGACTGAGCATCCGCGCATCCGGATGCTCAGATAGAATCATCCAGTGGCCCTGTATTCTATAATTACTCCATACATTGTTTCCAGCATTTTTTAAAAATATTTCCAACAGTTTGCTCCGCTGGCTACGTTGCGAGAGGGAATTTTCAAGTATTAGCAGTTTGTACAGGAGTCTTATTTAAAAATAATTACTGTTTGAAAATATTTTAAGTCCAAGGTTAGTTTGCTCTGTGGTTGCACAAACAAAACAATCATTGTCAAAAAAATTCGGTGACCAGGAGCATTTGGTAATAATATTTCCATAGTTGGTTGGAATGTATAATTGCTTTATCTTCAACAGTACTTTTTTTATGTTAGTATCATCTTATTGTTTTTTTTGCCTTACCAAAAAGGCAATAGAATACTTCAAAAAATGGGAGATCCACAGAGACACATTCTTCACAGGATTTAACATTACTTTACTTGAGAGATTTATGTTATAAACCAGATATTGTAGCAGAAGTCTCATACTCTCATTGGTTATAATTGTTAGTTAAAGTAAAGGAGTCAAAGTTAAGAAATGTGTAGTATTGTATAAATTTAGAATCTATCCTTTGAGGTGGATCATTGCAGTACAAATTGCAACTACATTAGTCCCACTGGCGATGTAACTATAAAACATAAAAAGAATTCACCAGAAATTTGAACTGTTTTAACAACAATTGTACAGCTACATTGGAACACCTATCATAATGTACAATACGTAACTTGGGTATTTTAATTATTTACTCACCTTGCTATCCAAACTGTTTGACTACTTTCCCACTCCCATCCACCCCCTCACCCCACAGCTTTTGATCATCCTAGAGGGAAGCCTCTGGGTACTGTGTTTCCAGCCTGTTTTCAAAGTTTTCAATGTACTTAGTAGCATTACGTTAAATTATTTTGATATAATTAATGATGAATCATGAACAGTCAATAAATCTCAGATTTGTTGTTGTGACCACAAACAATACTTAGCTCTCTGAGTCATATATGGAAATATATCACATTTTATGATGGTACTAACTGAGGGCTTGGCTAAAGTAACAACCTTAACCACTCAATGCAAGGTTAATCGTGGATTTAACAAAATGGTCCAAAGCTACATTGGAAGGGTCCAAATGGTCTTGACGGGTTTCAGTTAGGCTATTAGTTGACCAAAATACAGATCTAGACTATAGATTGTTTTAGCTACATTTCTCCTAGCGCTTTGATTATAGGGATCTAAAAGGGATCAGGTCTCTCTGAATCATTTATGGTGGTAAGATCCATAAAATATTGACATAAGGTTTGAGTAAGTTTGTTATTTCATATCATGATCGAGTAACGCTAGTCAACAGGTAATGTACTGGCAAACGTCAGTAAAACCAAATGTCATCAATTTATAGAATTGAAAAAAGGATTCATCATTTTTCTGTACAGAATGTTGTTCTTTTATATTTGTTCTTTTTTATATAAGGACCTTCCGAAAATATGTAATTATGTAAATATGTAATTTATCTCCCCCTTGTTACTAAAATTATCTTAAGATGTCTAAACAGAAGTTTGAAAGGGTCATTCATGACAAAAGTGGTTACAATAATGCCCAACATATTTTCCCATAGCATCCATAGATGAAATGTTACTATAGCGTCAAAGACAGTCCGATTTGGAGGAACACCAGGTGCCAATGGTTGATGTTATAAACAAGCTTCCATTTGATGGGATTTCTAACATTTATGTGACCCTATTTGAAAGGGACTTGTAAACTGACTGTTTTAATAGGGAAGAAAAACATCTATCAAGTTCTTTTACCCCCACCTAGTTTTTAGGTACCAAGAAATAAAATGTCAAAATAGAGGATACAATACAGTCATTTGTATATGTATGTTATTATATGACAAACAATTTTTTGGCGAAGCATGTTACATCAAATATGCATACAGTAAGTGCTAGTACAGGAGAGGGAACAGGTCATCCAGTGAGGAATCGTACAGCGCATAGATACATAATGGTCATGTTGAGCCAGCGAAGTAGCCAGGAATTTGAAATGGGGGTGAGCACATTATGCGATTGATATGGGAGAGGGTTCTGAAAGCGGGAGCAGTCTCTCCTCCTGGCTTTGTCCCTGTGTTGAGCTGTACAAGTGTAAAGGTGTATAGCAGTTTTTGTATTCAAATGAGAGCAAAAATTCAAAGCCTTAAAAAAGGCACAAAAACACAAAAATTTGAACACTACATTATTCCTTGCAATATCTTACATGTGGGGGTAATTTGTCTTAATTTTAATTTTTGCATTTATTAAGTAGTGTACTGCAAAACTGTTAAACATAATTCATAACTTAATGTGGGAGAATAAACTATTAGAGTTATTTATTTTCATGAAATTGCACCAATGTAAATGTAATATTAAAATAAAACAAAACTGTTAGCAAACTGCTTATCCAATAAAGATGTAATATTAGTAGAGTGAAAAAATATTAAGTGTTTGGAAGAGTAAACACTAAGTACATGCCCGTGGGTTTTAAATACTGTATCTTGGAAAATGCCTTTACTTGAGCAAATTCTTTTGCAAAGTGAAAACAACCCCACTTTAGTAGGTACAGTACCATACAGCAATAACTTTCAATGTGATGTGTACATGATGTATTGTAGGATAGTTTATATAATGGTCCATTGTTGTTGTAAGAAAGATATCACAAGTTGGTCCCCCCTGCACAGTTTATTCCCAGTGTTGTAAAGTTTGGTAACTTTTAGTTTATGTAGTGAGTCACTTTTAGCTATTCAAAAATTTGAATTTAAGGTAAACCACAGCTGCTATTCCATTTAAACCAGACATTCATTGTCTTTTCCCTTGATGTTAAGAGGTAAAAGAATGTCTAAAAGGGAATCAGTGGTCAGTGAAACCATTCTGTGTGAATGTCACTGACCAACAGGATCCCTAACAGTTTGAAAAATCAATAGAATCTATGACAAAAGGTTTTGACTGTTGGTCGCCTTGATAGGGTTAAATCCTTCCCCCCTGAGTGTGAACAATGGTTCTGTTTGCAGTTCTTAGATTATTTCAGGGTACTGTAACCTCCTTATCTTATTCAAAAAAGCCAAGTCAGGTCTTGTTGTCAGTGATTTGTCAAGTGAGACCATTATTTTGTCCCTTTCTAAGGAATTAGAGAGATTTTTTAGGAATTAAGTGAAAAGCTATCTGTGAAGTTGATAAATTTACCTCAATAAGTAAGTCTCATTGTTAGAGGCCTACTTTTTTAATTCTGAAGCAAATCAAAAGCCAAGGACGGGAGGATTGCTGAAATTGAAAACAATCCCCATATAAGTCGCAATTTTTGCCACTCTCTCTTTTGGGGGGCTGAAATGTAGGATTTTACTGTTTGGTAAATATTTAATAGATAAGTGTAAGAGGATTTTATTTTAAATCGTGTGTGAGGGATGAGTCAGGAAGATTTAAAAAAAAAATAGTAAAGCGTAGAAATTCAAGAAAAGATGATTAAAGTATAGTATCTCTCTCTTTATACAATGGAATGTTAAAAATGAGATATCTTTCGATTTTGGTGTCCCTGAAGGTTAATTGCACAGGCTCGTACAGGTAGGACCTGCAAATAATTTGAGTTATTTGCTTGTAGAAGTGAAGGACACTTGAAGATTCTCTGTACCATTCTAGACCCAGTGTTTTGATGGACTTCGAAAGTAACAGCAAATTCCTGAGCACTGCAAAAGCAGCCAAAATGGCATAGAAATGAGGCTTAAATTTTTAGAACCTTTTAGGAACTTAAAAAGTTTACAATATGCAAATTTATGCTAACACTTGCAAAATGTACTAATTTGAATCAAAGAGCCCAAATTAATGTTTCTTCTCATTAGATATCATGTTTGAAAGCCATTAATAGTTAGTAATGAATTTGTTCCATTAAAAAGTCCTTAAAAAAATAATAATATGGTTAACGGTTTCATAGTTAGTCATCTTGAGACAAAACCATATTTTGTAACCTTTGAACTATGTATTTAAATTCCTTTAAATTTATGCTACAGTAGCAGTGAGTTACACATTGTTAAATGAAAAATTATATTGTACAAGCATGCACATGTATGTATATACATACATGTAAAGATACATAAATAACATCAGATTAGGTTGTTTTGTTGACCTTTCTAAAATGAAAAACAGTAAGCAACCTTTTTTTTTATTCCCATGGTAGCTATTAAATGTAGTGACCATGAGAACGAGAAACATGATCAGAGCATGGAGCTATTACTGATAATAGCTCCATCTTGTATGTAACAGTCCAAATTTCAGTTTCTCAGTGATACGGAAATTGTATAGACTTAAAAATTAACTAAATTGTAATCGCTAGGAATTTTAATTACATTAACTATTTCAAATGAAATTTATAGTTGGCTTAAGTCAAATACTTAGTGTAATTTGAATTGAACTGCATCATTTATCACTATTGTATTTTGTTCTCAAGGCTGGCTTGTTTAACGATTGACTTTCTCAACTTTGCAAATATTTATTTCTTTCATTTATGGGGGGGGGGGGGAGGGGCAGAGGGAGGAAAAAGAAGATAGACCCAAATTTTCTGTGTACTAGTGTACCGTATCTTACTATCTTTGGTTAGCTAAGTAAGTACTGTTGTTTCTAACCAAGATCAGTTAATAGTTATCCTGTTCATTTTCATTTCTGAACTTGACATTGAGTACTTCAAGCTTGAATTTGAGTGTTGATCTTTTATCTTGTAAATTTGCTGTCGGCCCACAACAATTGTTTGTACAAACTTACAAAGCAATGAATCAATTGAGTGTTAGTAAACAGTTATAACATCATTTTGAGTTCAGTAATTATCAAGGGTACTGTAGTCCTCAGGGAAGATAAACCTAGATATTACAGTCACAAGTTGAAGTTATTTTTCTATCAAGTTTGTAAGAACTACCACCCAAAAAGAGTGTCATTTTGAAAATGGCTCAGAGCCCCTTCTGGTCACAATTATTCAGAAGGGGGTCTGAAGCAGGTGCAACCCAAATCCTGATTAATAGGTTGTGTTTTTTTGTTATATTTTGCATTAAAAAATATATAAATATATTACTTGTATGCCACTTTCTAGCTTAAATATTTGAAATTTCAGATGTAGGACAAATTTGCTGACCATTGCCAACCTGCCATGGTCAATCATTTCTCCAGAGTTAGACTCCAGGTTATGTCCCCTATGGCCATCAGTGATTGTAGAACTAGTGTGCATTTCACAGATGACCAAGATTGTCCCGTAACCTAAATTGTTGGACATGTGTACCTGGTGCGGAGGAGATCACAGGGCAATTCTCATAACCTAATTCAGTCATATCAATTTAAACCATTTCCTATTATAAAATGGTGCATCAAAACAGGTATTATGAGGGATGTCAAGATCAATAGCCTTAAGCATTAATTCAGCATGAACTTGACACATATTTTTATGCAGTAAACTTTTTATGATATGTTTTTATCCCTAACCAGCCTTACAGCTTTACCCCAGAGGTAACAGAAAGGTTGTCATTAATAAACAGATCTTCATAAATTTCCGGTGACTTACAGCTATAGCTTAGTAGTACGTTGTTTTGAATGAATGTGGATGTCATATGAGAGGCCAATGACCCCAAATGAAGTCAAAAACATCATTGTTGAATGTCATATTTTTAGTCCTAGATCAATTTATCATTCTACTTTGGCTGAGATGCTAAAAAAAAAGAGTACTGTTTATATGCGCATATTTAATTGATTACTTTGATGGAATCATTACTTTCCATTTGTTGGTTAAATTCAGCTGACTCTCACACACAAACAAAAGAGATCATCATAGTTTGCTCTAGTAATTGAAGTAAACTCTGAAAGTAAAAATATTAGAGTTAAAGTAAAGAAAAAGTGTGGAAAATTTCCAATTGTGGGTAGTGTGGGGTGAGTGGTAGGCGATGAACTTTTCCAGTGAAGTGGAATCAATTTTCATCAGCATCATTTACAACAAACTCATATTACTGACTTAAATTCAAAGAGGCAGTCTTATTTTTTATTCAACAAGCAATTATCACAGTTTGAGTAATATTTTTGCGGATCAAATTTTGCGAAAAGCTGCATGAAGAACATGGTAGCGGTAGATTAGAGAGCTCAGTTTGGAGCACATCGAATGTAAATGTAATCCTTGCTGTATTTTGTGTTGATCGAATTTACCATAATATTGGCTTTTATCAATATCTGGTATTTCTTATATTTTGTTGTTATAATATAAGCCTCCAAAAGCTAAAGCTTTAGGGATCTGTTAATGGGGAGTAAAATACATGTGTGTGCTTATTCTCAGACTACAGCAGTATGGAATTTAATTCGTTCAAAGTTATCTCGGAAAACATGTCAGTCGCCAGTTATTACCAATTGTTGGAAACTGTACTGATACAGATAGGACCGGTATTACCCATTTGAAATCAGTTACTACTGATAGCAAGTATAATACTCTGATAATATGCCCAACACTTATTAACTTCTCTCCTTCCTCAAGTTTGACCAAACATGAGTCCTTTGAAATTAACTGTTCAAGAACATCATGTTGAGTTGTTGACGACCTATTTGTTAAGTTCAGTATACTGTGTAGTATATATGTATACTGAACTTAACAAATAGACCGATACTGTACATGTTCTTCTCACAGCAGAAATTTCAGGGAGAAGGAAACTCATGAATTAGAAATTGGAAACCTTGTCAAAACCCTGGATGTTTCCTCGAAACCATTTACTGTCCAATGTACCAGCGTACATTGAGGGAAAACATTACAGATGTAACGCTCGAAGTATGTTCTAGGTTTATGCTTGAGTTTGAGTATGGTGATAAATTTGATGTCGTAAAAGGTATTTATGATTCCCACAGCCGTGACATTTTTGAAAAATTGATGGATCTCCACGATTATTTATGCAACCAAGGTACAGAATATACATATATTTATATCTATATACTGCTTTTGTTTAGAGGCCCTTTCTTGTTTCTAAAGAAAGATGAAAAATGTTTGTCCTTGACTCAGATTTGGTGTTCACAATGTGTCACTCTCTGAAAAATGAGGTGATATTTTTAGCAGTAACATAGATGTTATTTACCAATTGAGGTCCGAGTCAGCGAGGTATTGAACAACTCCCGGACCGAATGTAAACTCAACATGTGTTATGTTTGTTATGCTGGCGATGACAGACACAGTCGTTAAAATGTAGATTTCATGTTACTTTTGTATGGGTAGATAATAAAATTTTCTGCAGGCTTTTTATTTCAATTCTCATCAATTTCAATGATTTCAGCAGTCTGCACTCCCACTAACATTAAAACATAATTTATTTGTCTTTGAAATGTTGTATGGCTGGATCCCTTGTTGATTCTTAAAGGACTTTAGTTTCATCTTAAAACTGAGGAGTTCAAAATGGAGGGAAACAAATTGTCCTGTAGTGGAACAAAGAAAGGTTCGTGGTGAGTTTGTCTGTGAAAAACTTTGAAGGTTCAAGATGCTAATTGAACTAGTGATTTGATTATAAGCAATGCAATAAGATTGTTTGTAAGACAAAGATGAAAGTGAAGAAAAGATACAGATGATGAAATATTTTACCAACATTGTAGGTATATTAAAGGGAAAGTTTTCAAACCCCAACCATCATCTTTGGCATCTCTGCAAAAGATCTTTGTATTGAACAACTCTTCCAAATAACTAAATCTTGTTCTGCTTTGAGAGATATCCTAGCTTTAGAAGTATTGTCCACTTGGGAGCAACACCCCACCCCTTTGGAGGTGGATCAGATCCAAAGGTCAAGATGAAACTAACAAGTGCGAAAGAAAGCTTGTAGATCACGGTGACCCGAGGTCATCATGATGACCTACAGTATGAGGTACAATTTTTTAGCCACATGCTGCTTGCACTATTATAGTTGTATCATACAGTATACATGTATCTTCCTGTTTGTTAAATATCCAACTCACGTCTGATCCATCCTACCCCAAGATTCATTGTCAACATTTATGTAAAAAGTTGAGTGAAGTATTTGTGGTTTTGAAACACAGGATATAAAGATCGGTGGATCAAATGGGAAAGAAGTGTTACAAAATTTGGAGTTTCTCTGTTTATTGTATATGTACAGTGTCTTCACTGAAATTGTCTATAATAGATCAAAAAAAGAAAAAAAGAAGAAGCTTGGTTCACACATATCCATTTAGTACTTACTGTATGCCCAGATTATCATCATATTGCATCAGCATGTTAGCATACTAAACCATTAAACATTACAAAAATTCAATAAAAATACTTTCTTCCAGACCCTACACATATTATTCCCATGCAGACAGTAAGGTGAATTAAATTCCAGAAAACAAAATGGCTTATTGAAGGGAGAATGCTTCGAGGGCAAATACTTCCTGAAGATTAGTCACCATTTAGTAGTTATCCTCTTTTACACCTTTCCTTTTTTTGTAGGGGTGGGGGAGGGATGTTAGTGGGGAGAGGAGATGTGGTGGTGATAGTAATGATTTATGTTTTTAATTTAATTAAATTTGATTGCAATTTGAATGACTGAGTCTTCCAGATACCCAGATAACATTGTGATTTGCACATGATCTGTACCACTGTAGACAACTATAGGCACCTACCTATCCACTTGCTGCAGACATAATAATGCACATTAATTACAGCTATCAACATAAATGATGTTTAGAGGGAGCATAGGGTCAATCTGATTATTCATAAGGGCATTTTGGGGACCTCTGTTATCCCCTGAGGGTATATGATATGATATTCAGCCATTTAATGAAAAATATTTACATAGACACTCTTGGGAGATTCCCAAAATTGTGAAGACAGATGATAACATCTTTCCTGCAATTCCTTTATTGGTGTTGATAGCCCAGTACAGCTTTTACGGTATGTAGTTATGTACAGTGTGCTATTCATGTTGTCTGTGAATACTATTATAGTATAGTAGGTCAGGAATGAATAAGTTACAAAAAGAGGTCAAGGTCAATTTATTTGTTGTTTATTTTGTTGATTACAAAAAAATAAGAGATTTATGGTTACTTTCCATGTTTGCAATTTGCATTCAGTTCTTACCTCTATGACCTAAAAGAGATTTCAGGTTTTGTTCACAGACATCAAAGTTTGTTTTCGTGCCTTCTAAACTGTTACAGTACACAAAATTTGAACGCTAAATATTATTTCCTGCTAAATGGAGTGACTGGGATACATGAAGTTCATGTATAATGATAATGAATTTGGTGAACTGACTTAACAGTTTAATGGGGATTTCATAGTAGTTCTAGACACTCTGTCAATGTGTGTACAGTACTTCTAGACATTAGCCCTGTTTGATTTCAAGTTCACTACAATATTGATGTAATAATATATCAAATTCAGTAGTATGTAGGAATATTAAACTTTTCCCTTAACCACTTGAAATCAACCTTGGCTGTTCATGCCAGTTGACCTACTGTACTGTTCATTGTGTTTTTTATGGAATTTAAATTTCAGTCTTTCAAACTTTATTAAAATCAACTCAAAAAGCTGCTTTATGGAACCACAACCATTGAACTGGTTAGTTTCAGCCTCAATTTCTTTTATAAAAATGAACTAAAAGACCTGTCTAAAGATATCCAAGACCATTTAACTGTTAAGTCTACATGTACATCTGGAAGGCATTGAGACCGTCTTGGTTGTGTTAAAAGGTACAACGGACATCAAGGGGGGGGGAGGGGGAGGGAGGGTGGGGGAGGGGGAGGGATGTAACCATCGCCACCTTTCTAGTCTTTGAATAAATACAGATAAGATATATATTACTGATTGATGATTGTTCCATTCATACTGTACAATTATATTCAGTAAGTGTTTCTTTTGTACAAAAATGTTAAATAATGTTCCAATCCAACCAAAAAGCAGAAGAAACAGATCTTATGGAATTGAAGTGTCTGAAGTTTCCTGTTTGATTCTGTGTTTTGTGACAGTTAATAGTGTGGGCGTGAATGTCTCCCTAGAGGAAAGAAGATCTATGTTAACTTCCCACACATTAAATATTAGATATTTTCTCTCAACTTGATAATTAAATTGGACACAAATGGTACCACTGTTAAGTCATAAATGGCAGAAAAGGGAGGGTAGGTGGGGTAGACTTCAAGGAATAGTCTGAAATGGAAAGCTTTTAATGTTGATGTTTACGACATGTTTATGATGTAAACCATACATACCGCGCTGCCATTGGTTAGTGTTAAAATTGTTTTGCTGCAGCTTGAAAAGGAGAAAACTAGGTCTTTTCCAAAAGTTCATCGTCAAGGAATTAGAATGGTGGTATTTACTTCACTCCTTACTTACCTGTCTGCTTTACCATCACACACCTATCTACCTACTGTAGCCAAATAACTGGTAACATTCTTGCACTGCGCCCCCATGACCCTATCTAAGATCAGTATCTAAGGTCGAGAAAGGTAAGTTAATGTTTCATTCCAAAATGTGATCAGAATATTTGAGGAGGTACAGCAGCTGTGTAAGCATCTTTTAGTCAGTTCATCAATATATTTACTGTAATTCTGGGAGAGAAAACTACCTTTAAAATTTTTGCAATCTGATCTTTGTTGATGATCGTTTAAAAAGGACCTGATGAAAGTCTGCGGACTATGTTGTTGAGCAGCAGTTTCTTTATAAAGCTGCCATTCAGTGTGTGTAGGCCTGTATAGTGAAGTGATCATGTCAATTTGTAGTCTAATTTTTGCTTCCTTGCTGGAAGCAAAGGAACCTACAAATATGCCATCAGGTTGGCATATTTGTGTGTCAGTGTGTGTGCGTCTGTGACATTTGCTTGGGTCCGTCCGTGATAACTCAACAACGGAGTGATGGATATTTGTCATACATGCTATGTATTATAGTGAGCAGGTGTGCTCTATCAAATTTTGGCGTTGACCTTATGAATATTAATGGGGTTCTGGGATGAAATATAAAATCTTTATGCCATTTACTCTGTAACCTTAAGTCGGATTGTAGCCAAACTTGGTGTACATGCAGTTGTTGGATAATATCTGGTACATGTTGGCCATCTGGGCCCAAAAACAATTCCGGGCCCATTTTGGGCTGGGTGGGTCCAAATTTTATATCCACCTCAAATGCAATTTGAACAGATTGTTTGGGCCTGAATTATTTGGGGCCCAATAGTTTGGGACCATTTGGGCCCACATTGTTTGGGTTCAATTTTTTGGGCAAATATACTTTGCGTCACTTTGTTGGGCCAAAAATTTTTGGGACCATTTAGGCGCAACATTTTATTGGGCCCAGTGTTCTGGGAGGGGCCTAAATTTTAACTCTGCAATAACTCCACAACCTTAAATTAGATTGTATCCAAACTTAGAATATACTGTAGATGTTGATTAATAGCTAGTACATGTGGTCATAAATATGATTGTGGGTGATGACATACAACACTATAATATTCCACTAAGCAAGGAACCATAGTGCCCATTGGGCTCTTGTTGTAAAGGTCTGTTCAATAGTAAACTTTTAAAGTACCAGTGAAAACTTACAGTTTGTGCATCGTAAAATGCAACTCAAAACAGTCAAATTTCAGTTTTTAAGTGCATGAAATGCACAGGAGTCCGAGTGTTTTCCAGGCATGAGCTTTTTCCGCGAATTCGCGGAATATCCGTGATTTCTTTTCTACCTTGCGGACAAAAACTATTATCCTAACACACTGTAGCATACGTAAACTGGAGCCCATACCGCAATTTTTGCAAAGGTCCGTGATTTTTTTTTTTTACCCCAGGCTCATCCCTGACTTTCCAAACTCCACATTACAAAATGTGAACCATATAATTATTCCCTAAGTACTGAAAATCAGATAGTTATTGACAAGTTTTGTGAGAAAAAATTAAGCTGTAAGAAAGTACTGAGGCTTATATCAGGTAAGATCAGTCAATTAAAGCAATCAGCTTTGGAAAAATGGATAGCCATTAATTATTCTTGATATGTGTAATTGGCTCGGTATGAAAAGTTTTCCAACCGTTTTTTTTTAATTACCAGGGGCTAAAAATTTATTTAGGTCATTTGGAAATCTCTCTAATTATAAAAAGAACTTCATTTAATTTAAAA
>KN886880.1:2347-14229 GCA_000934455.1 Apostichopus parvimensis
AAAAGAAAACAAAAAGAATGTTCCATGATTGTTTCGCAGTTATATTGATTTATGTAATTCTTTTTACCATAAATCATTGCTTTTTTTTAAAGTTTTTAAATTAACCATACTGTATTCATAGATGTGTTGCCACGACATATAAAGTTAAATATGGTTCGAATTCATGGAAATAACTTATCGACGTTTGAATGAGCTGATAGAATTTTTATTACATTCAACTTTCTCATGGAATTCCTTCTCATTACCTTTTCTTTTTGGGAAAGGTCGAATGATACATCATTTTACATTTGAGGGGGGGGGGGGCTGGAGGGTGAGTAGGAGGGGGGTATAATCAAGATTTTCAGTCGTCTCTATTACTTAACTAGGGCACACTATGCTTTACTATTTTTAAAAAAAGGTTTATGTAACATGAATGTGTGAGACTTGTCGCTTGCAGACAAATGCTTGTTTTCCCACCATCATCAACCCACAGTGTGTTTGGCCCCGGAGACTTTTTCATTGAGAAAATTCAAAGAATTTCGCTTAAATTTAGAAATATACCTGCAGTTTTGTCTCTATATCTTGAACACTTGAGTCTTCGGAGTACCACTGTTTGGTACCCGAGGCTTCGGGATATCTATCGTCTGTTATCTCCCGAACAGGCGATAGATATACAGACCGAATATTATGGGGGGTTGAAATCATAGTATAACCTGTATTGAAAGCACGGCGACGGGTTTAAGCGCTGAGGAAAAAAAAACCTGTTGCGTTTTTTGTTTATTTTGGTCATTACTGAACTTATGCAAACCTATTTCGCTATGGGTTACGAGATCAAATCTTTATACACTTTAGTGAAGTAAATTGTTCCCTGAAACTCGAATGATATCAATCATAAACATAATTTTTATTCTCGATTCAAAGGGTGCAATTGTTTGGTAATTAACGTTTAGGCCTACTTTCATTGTTTGGACGTCTAACACGAAACGTTCGCCTAGAATCATATTTGCAAATCAGCCTGTACTATAGACTCCGCAAAGAGGCATTTCCTCATTGTCGAGATGTTGTAGGCCTATCAGTTGAGTTTTAATATATTATATTTTAAAGTTGTTCATTCCATTAATCACATATAATAAACTAACAATATATAATACTTGCGGTACGGATGACGTCACATTAAACAAAACAAAAAAAACTCACACATTATGTGACTTAAGAATATACATGCAATTTGGCAATAAATAATGACAGTAACTAATTGCACTCTCTAATTACACTAAGATTCTTCCCTATACAATCACACATATTCAGGATTAATTAGGTTACAGAAGGCGTTAACTAAAGAATGTTCATATGCGTAACAGTCAACTAACTTAAGGATATCGTTTGTGCAATGTAGTTCCGGGAGTTGCTGGGTGAAGTGGGTGGGGGAGGGTGAGGGTAGATGGCATGAGGTTGTATTGCTATTGGGATGAGGCGTCACATTGAGAGCATTTGTCCGATTCTAAGAATGTAACAAGAGCAGGCTGATAATATTTATCGGACTTTTTTTTTCGCACGTGAGAACTCAGTGAATGTATCAGCAATATATAGACATACGTGCGACAGCGGAGCGAATCAAGTTGTTTCTTTTTCGCGCTCAGCAGGCTTTACCTCGGGTGAATTTTCTTAAAGAATGTATATGTGTGGGGTGTGGGGGTATTTTACTTTAGAGATGATCATCATATCAGCTATGACAGTGTATACATTATATTGTAATTATCAATTAAAGGGTAGACTTATATTAATAGGTCTTATTCGTGAACAAGGACATTCTTTAAACACATATACCGATCTCTTTTTTTTCAAATAGTATACTCAATTATTATACACACCTTCGATCTGGCTGACATATTCATTGGAATTTTTTTCCTTTTGCTTTATCAGAAGGATATTTGCGAAGGAGAAGATGTTTTGTTCTTGGAAATGCATTTCCATTCTGATATAGCGTTTAAAATGTTTTCATAGCTGCGCCTACTTGCACGAAGACCCATAGTTATAAATTCCTTCTAATAATTGTGTATTCTCAATGTGACAGACGTATACTGTTCAAATAACTATTTCCGCTGCTTTGTTTCTCAGAAAATATTTGCATCGAGAGGAAGCAACCCTTCAGAAAAGTTGATAGCTACGTCACAGAACAGCTAATTCATTTACGTCACAATTTGTTATCTTAGCCTAACTCTCAATGTTAATGAAGACAGCGTAATGACTGAACAGATGGCCATTATTAGCATACTATAATGTGTTTAGCATCTATGACGTAATTTCATTAGCGTTTCAAGGAATGAAAAGCTCAGGTCGGTATATTGCTATTTCTACTTTTTGGATAAGATCATGTTTAGCACGTGATCTTTTTAAAGTCATGGTTGTTGCACTAGACACTGCAGACCATTGTCGCAATCATGTGACCATGTAACCACGTGACAGTTCAGTCCCGCTGTAAAAGGATTGGGACCACATTAAAAAAAAACGACATAAGTATATGGTGAAAATATCGCTAGCGTTTACTTTTTAGATATTACACAGAATCTTAAGTTTGGCGAGTTTTCTTGTTAGTGTTAGTTTTGCTTTACAAGACAATCCAATTGTCGAGTAATTGCTTGATGTTTGTAGGTTTACTTAAAATTCATAATATTACCCATTCATATATGTGCACTCGCACACATTACTAAACATTTCAACAAATACAATTCTACATGAGCAAACGATTACAGAAGATATCCTTATTATTGGAAGGAAAGTAAAGCAAGAATTTTTAAAATATTATCATTACTTTGAAGTTTGGATTCTGTGTATACTTTCCATTTCTCATGTTTAGAGTTCATATTAATTCTTCAAAACAAAAAGCGGGATCGTGCAACGAGCACATTCTTACACATTCATGCAGAGAATATTTGTCATGTCTTGCAGTCTAATGAATTATTGAACCGTGTTTCACTGGAGTAGAAAATTATGAACGAAGATCGTGTCAAACTGAGCAGTTACGGCACAATAGGCTAACATGTGTCTTCGCCCTTTTTTCCTCGAACAATTGCAACACATTTGTTGTCCTTATATCTATACATGGTGACGTACGAGGCGTATAAATGGTCTATTTTATAACCTCGCAAACAGTATAATCCTACCTCCTTAGTGTTCGTAATTAATGAGAGCTAAGTCGGTTTTAAGTTAATAGTCCAAAATCGATGCAGAGTTAAAGAGCAGTGAAACCATTTTGTTTCAAAGCCGAAGCGATTTTTTCATTTGTGGGACGGGGACCACCCTCTTGGTCAGGTATTTTTTTTGACTCCTTCCGTAATGAATATTTTATTTCAGAGGAACAGGATCGATAGTTCGCGAAGAGCAATTACATTTATAGTGAGAAAAGAAGGGGGAAACCAATCGATTGGTAGCTTTCAACATTCTTACATAAACCAACATATGAGCATTAATCAAGTTCCCACCCAATGAGCTTCAAACAAATCATGACGTAGTATAGCTGTGGGCGTGGCCTGTCTTGTGCTATAAAGAGCATCACCCCTTTCCTCTGACATCATAATATGCCATGCAATGAGTTTGCACAAAAATGCCCGATTATCAGTGCTTAAAAGATCGTCTGTAGCACCGGCATCGCTGACGACTTGATCAAGTCTGAGTATGACATCATCGAGCCACATATACGTCAATTGTTTATTTTCTTTCCTTATTCATTAACATGTTCCATTATCAGTGCTTTAAAGATCGTCTGTATCACCATCACTGCAACAGAACTAGAACAGATCACCTAAAATTGAAGAACAGTGTCTGTCTGTCTGTCGATCTGCGTGCCTCTTTGTAAGGATTTCCTACCGCAGAAAAAGAAAACCTACTTTTTTCCACTTACAACGTATATGGTTGATGGAGAAAGGGTGAGGAAAAGAGGAGAATAGTTAGGGGACTTACAGCTATTTATTTAATTTGGAAACTTAAAAGAAACAACAACAAAACAAACTCACAAAAGTTAATGGCATATGTGTTCGGAATAATTGCCATGACCAACTCCCCAAGCAGCTAAGGAATATGATATTCCCTTTAGATTCCATCACAGGTTTACTGTTCCTTCACACGCAAGGCTAAAGACTTGGTCAAGTCTAAGTATGACGTCATCGAGCCACATATACTTCAATTGTTTATGTTTTTCCTTATTCATTAAGATGTTCATTTTCTGTAATGATCATAGCTTTATAAATTAAATGACTGCTCCCAGACACGGCTTCCAAACTAGTGCAGTATCTCTCAAATAGGAAAAGATTTTTCTTAGCTTAGCGAACATACAAACAGAAATATATGGAAGCACACACAGTAACCAACACACACACACATGTACAGACAGAAACAAACATACACATAAAAAGGAACAAATCAAGAAATCAGAATCAATCAAATCAGAAACAAACAAACATACAAACAAATACAAACATACATATAAAAGACCAACAAAAATATAAGTAGACATAAGCACACAGGCGAGAACTTATATGCAAGAAACATTAACATTCGCCTAAATTGAATAAGAAAGTATAACATATGTGTAACAAATAAACACTCAAACATGAACAAACCAAAACACCAGAGATACAAACAAGAACACAAACAGGAACAAACATTGAAACACGATAACCAATAAACACAGAAATATCAACTAACAATTACGCACAGAAACAAACAACAAACAAACAAACATAAGCTAACATGCACAAAAAACAAACAACACAAAAAAAAACCTTGTACTCCACACGGAGTGATACATGTGTGTAAGCATGTGTCTAAGGCGACCGAAACGCATTTTCGAGTGTCTTGAATACTGTTTGAACTATTGATTAGCATACCAGATTGAAACAATAAGAATGGAAATCGATATAATCTGGGATGAAAAGCTTGTTTTGGTCGTTCTTTAATACCGGCGGAAAGACCTCGTCAAAGCAAGGCAAATAAATAATCGATCTGGGAGAAGTGTTTACTTGAATATAACGGAACTACATGAGGCGAGCTCTTAACCCTATATATGTATATTGACCTCTTTAAAAAAAGACATTGTTCCACCAAGGGACAGGCATTGGGGAGTAGGTCTCGGCCCTGGCAGAGGGAGGGGAAGGGCATAATGTAGCTCAGGTGGGGATACCGTAGCTTACTAACTTCGGCGGCAAAAGTTGCTTAACCATATTCCGATTTCCCTTAACACCAGATGTAATGTACTATTACAGTGTGATTCCTATGTACGAACGTACCCCCCCCCCCCCCCCCCCCTTGGTCTAAAAGTAATTGCAAGTTATCATGTTCAAACGCCTAATAGAGAATTTAAAATTCAACCCCATTTCCAGAAACAAAAATCGATATGTGCCGGGTGACTACAATCAGCTATAGTTTGTTATCAGTAGAATTTTTTTTTTTTTTGGTTTGTGTTTTAACAGTATGTTGAGACTTAATTACAATAAACAACTGTTTACATCACGTGCTCAATTAGAATTTACATAGCAAAGGAGATATAGGCATACGTTGTAAAGTCAACTACCAACAGCATTAATAGGAAACACCAACACAGGTTTGCAATCAGCTATAGGAAATATATCATGGCCAGCTGCCGTTTAGAAAAGTACTAATTTATATCACGTGCTCATGTAGAATTTACATAACAAAAGAGACTTTAGCCTACGATGTAAAGACAATTACCAGAAGAATTAATACCAAGCCCAAATACAGCTTTTGGCAACAGTTAGTAATTATATTGCCATCATTTAGAAAACTATTCAATGAAACAGTTAATACAAACAAACAAACAAAAGTAAAACAATGAAAAAGCAACAACTTACGGTTCTCTCCAAAGAAGTAAAAGCAATAAAGTTGAAATTTAAGTGATAGTACTAAATAACAGTCAGAGATATAGATTTGTCTCTCCGTCAGTGTATATACGATACAATGTTTTTTACACCTTCTTTCAGAGGTTCGTCCAGTGGTTATATGATCACGAAACCCCTTCATTCAAGAAAGGCTATACTTGAGTTCTTTCTTATTACCCATCAACAATTTGAATCCTTCTTGATGGGTCTATTTATCTTTTGCTCTTAATCACTGGGGTGGATCACTAGGGGATCGACTACAAAACGACACAAGGAGAGTCGTCCCACTCGTTTCATTATGTTTTAAAACCATAAGAAATAGAGCGAGAGAGAGAGACAGAGATTCATCTTATAACGTTTTAATCAATATGTCTTGCCTCATCAGTTAATACGTTTAACTCGTGGATTCTTGTTGGGTATTTTTTTTATATATATATATGTTTTTTATATTATTTATAATCTTTTATACGAAGCTCTAGAAAGGACATGGTCAAATAAAATATATTACGTACGTTCGTAACAATACTACGTACGTACGCAATAATTAACATGTATGTATACGAAATAATACTACATACGTACGTAATAATATTACGTACGTAAGTGATATTTATAACGTACTTACGTGATATGTATTACGGACGTACGTGATAATTACTACGTACGTACGTAATAATTATCACGAAAGTACGTGATAATATTACGTAAGTACGTAGTACTATTACGTACGTATATACGTAATAATTATAACGAATGTAGGCCTACGTACATATTTTTATTACGTGATATAGCATACATGTTATTACTTGTCTAACGTAAGCGAGCCTACGTTATATACTGCGGGATACATCTTCATTTCAAAGATGGAGAGGGATGAACTTGTACGTATGTAGTTTATTTTAGGGTTTAAGCAGAAGAAAATCTACTTGGCAGCAAAGTATCGGATAATATTTATCGAAAGACATCTCTAGTGTTAGTCGAACGAACGTATACCTTGTCTGTCTCCGGCATTGTTCAGTCCGCGGCTCAATCATTAAACTAAACTTGACTTCTGTGGTTGGATAATTGATACATGCGAAGTCCAGTGACTAGAAGTATTATTATATAATAATATAGTAAAACCGTACAGTATACAGTACGTATATGCACGTATCTTGCATGTAGCCAATATGTTACAGTATGTAGGTAGGGAACGTAAAATTATCACGTACGTACGGTACGTAATGCATATTACCTATGTATACGTAATAAAGATTACGTACGTACTTAATAAATATTACGTACGTACGTAGTAAATGTTACGTACGCACATAGTAAATATTACGTACGTACGTTATAAAATAATGATGATAACATATAATATTAAACCCTTTAGCGGAATTTCGACGCATGAATAGCTTGATCTTTGTACGTGAAAATAGGCAACCGACCTTGAATGTGGCTGCGAATGTTTCATGGCGTTTTCACATTCCTTCCCGTTAATCATTTACAAAGCTATAGGGTAAACGAGTGTAGTGTTTGTCATGTGAATTAGATCTAACCAGGTGTCCCGACTGATGGGAAATTATGCCGTGGTAAGGAAAGGAAGGAACCAAGAAGAAGGCTTAAGGAGAGTACGAGGGCGGGGGTTGAAGAACCTTCGTACACCGACGTCAAATTGTTAAAATTAAAACAAAGGTGTCATAAGAAGTGCAAAACCGTAAAAAAAAAATTAAAAAGAGGAAAGAAAACATAAATATAATTTTGGGAACCCCCATGGCTATGAAATAAGGCACTAACACAGAACATGAGACTCCCGGCTGTGAAATGCCGGTATAGTAAGCTAGAGGTCTGGGATGTATAGCAGACAACTATACGGTAACTGTTGAAAGTATAATGTACTTCGTCAAAGCTATGCACATCTGTTGTGATTTTAAGTGTAACACATTAACAATACAGAGTGTACTTTTCTCTGTTCACACGACGGGAGACAGAAATGTTGCAAGCCAGTCACCAGCATGTGTTTAAAGTACTATGTAAACGCGTTTAATTCATTAATTCAAAGGTGCGATAGATTCTTTTTTTTTTTTTGCGAACCCTTCTGACTTCAGATCATTATAATAACTGAATCTATACATTCCACGGTATATGACTGCATGAGCAGAATGGATAGCGCTCGATCGTATAGGTCTGACGTCATAGGAACAGACTCCCAGGCTGTCAATTTGAACACAGCTGGTTAGGATTTCATTATATAATATTGGCCTATGTTAATACATTACATAATCAATTTTCTACTAATTCTCAACGGTAGATTCAATGGAATGATCGGATAAAGATGACTAATGTGATATATGTTCACCGTCTTTGCGCTTAAAACGATACTTTTGAACAGGTTGTTAACCTTTTAACCTTTTTTGTGTAACCAGTTTAAGTAGCAACATATTTTCTGATCCAATTCCGTGACACGAAATTCAAAGTAGGATTAGCCTAAACCTATATACATTCGCTTAATCAAAGTGTTACAGGATACAGGCATACTGTATATGTGTATATGTATGTACGTATGTAGTTAGTATGTACGTCTGTATGTATGCACGTATGCGTGTATGTATGTTTGTGTGTATGTTTCGATGGATGGATTGGATATTTGCTTTGAGAAAGAAGTACATCAAAATCTATCACCTTAAACACTAAATTCAGTTTCGCCTATTTTGTAGTGTGTTTGCCTCTTTCGTCGCTCAATGCAATAATTTTGAACGTCATTGCTGTTATGACTATCTTTTAAATTACGAGTTTAGTTTCCATCCATATATAAGAGAGCAGGGACATGGATGTTTGCCGGCATTGTTGTCTAATCTAACTTACCGATTGTATCCCGTAATGTGCAGTGTGTTATAGGGAATGTACTATTATGGCTGAGGATATTGTAAGCAGTAACCTTAGGCTATGTCTTACGTTTGATTGACGTCAGTGAAGGCAACCTACTGTTCAAATTGGTAAGAATGGTAGCCCACACGAACTGATGTTAAAATCTCATTTAATTGGAGAACCAGTTAATTGACTGTTCTTTGTTGAAAGAACGTGTTGACATTTCTATTGAAGTAGATGAATAGCGTAAAGAAGGAACAATTAAACCACATTGCGCGGCCTTTTTTTTTTCTATTTGGACCAGTTCCACTAAACTATAGTTGGCTAACTAGCATGGGAACAGGACCTTATTGTGGTCGTGTAGACTAAACGGTGCCTTAAACGAATAGCAGTCTCCGGATCGAGTGATGTCCAACTAGATTTATTGTGGGCGAGGACGACACTGAAATCATCCAAGTGTTTAACTTTCTTGATACAACAAGAAGCCATTTAGGTGGGAGATCGCAAACTTTAATGACCACAGAGTATAGGCTGTATACGTAAACAAAGAAACATATGTTAGGATTCCTTTTGAGCTGATGCAAAAAAAGTCAAATGTCTTGGGTATACAAGCAAGAAACCATCATAATCAAGTCTTAAGAATCCGAAATATCACCACGCATAAAATGCCTCCCTCAATTTGCAGCTATAATCGTTTCGGTTTATATAGGCTACGCGAGAGGATCGTCTTGTTCTGTTCAAGAGACAAACATAGGCAATACATTGGAATGCGCCCTTGTAGCATATTGTGTTGGAATGGAAACCTGAGGAAGGAATATGTTATATGGCACTTGCGCAATTTAAAGTCTGTTTTGTTCTCATGAAATCCTGGAATGTATACTAGAACACACGTTATGATTACCAAGTTAAGCCAGAAGGGTAGGCCTAATTTATATATATAAACATATATAAATATATAAATATTGCTTTGTTGCGGTAATAAAAAGAGATATTCATTTGATAAAAACATTGAAGTATAGATTTTCGGATATGTTGTAAAACGTTATAAATACTATGCTATCAGTATATGTTGTATAAATTTCTGTACCATATTTAATTTTTGAGAAATGACCCTTTAAATAGCTGATACTTATCAATCAAAGTGACTGGACTACATAGTCTAACACAAGTTCCATAAGGTCCATATTCCTCAGAAGCAACACGAAACAGAATAGGAAAAAATACCTTTACGTCCTCAAATATATATGTGTATATAATGCATCACAATTTTCTCAAGGACAATCAATGCTGAATGTCAGCCAAAAGTAGCAGACTTCATAAAAGCTTGCCGTTATATCATATATAGCGTGGATCTACAAACACGGTTTATTCAAGCTTTTAAGTTTGGAGTTAATGTATTTGCAGAGTTTACCCCCCCCCCCCCACACACACACCCCTCCCACTTGCCATTCACAAAAGCAAGAGGATTCTTGCCCTGCAGTACAACGTTGGATCTGTACAAACCAAAGTAAGATTTTAATACAATATGTAAGACTATGTTGATGTTTACCAAGGTTTTACACCATTGACTTCAACAATATTTAGCAACATGCATGGTTCTTAGGCCTATACGCACTAAAGTGAATCCGCATACGAAATATATAAAGTTCACCCAAGGTATATATTCTTTTGGTATTACCATGTTGACAAAGTGTTTGAAAGCGTTAATGCTATAGGACCTCGATGACCTTTTTGTTGGTAAAGCTATATATGGACGGTATCGGTACGTTGACGGGATAAATGACTTACTCAAAGACACTTGTCGTGCACGTTGCCTCTGGTTATTATACCTCTCTCCAAATAGAAAGCTCCCTCTAAGAGCGGTCTGGGGAGGGATAAGCATGTACCAACCCTACTTACACCTCCTTTTGAAGACGCTTAAAATAATCATATATTGAAGGAATATTTATTACAAAATAGATTTTTTGGCGACATGTGAGGGAGAACCGGGTTGGGGGAGGGGGGTGGGTGGGGTTGTGAATGATATTTGATTCGCGATAACAATAATATATAGCCCAGTCGTGTAAGAAACAAATATTAAACAGTTGTCTGTTTACTTATATACGTTTTATTGTATGTCCAACTTTAGAGAAAACATTTGTTATGTTGTCATCAATAACACAATTATAACAGAATCCCAAGAATCAAGTATTTATATCCGTTTTGAGAACATGAAACAACACATTATTCCCTGACTGGGAATTAATGTTTCCCTCGCGATAAGTGGTATTAATGTTTTGATTGAACGGAGGCATATAACGACTTCCACTGTTTTTTTTTTCCTTTTTATTTCTTCTAGAACAAAAACAGGAAGTCAAGGTTAAGGTCATTCATATAGTTTGAAAGGAAGCAAAACCGCATTTCCAAGCAAAATCAGTTATTGATTAAAACCTGTGATCGACTAATGCTGTATCATTATATAACGATATAAATTTCATAATCGCATATAGTCATGTTCGAATTTTTTTATTGGTGTTTTGCTTATTGCACCCTTAGGTTTTCTATACACCATCTCAAAGGAGTATGTTGTTGTTTTTTTAACAGGTTTATTTTTGCTTTGAGAACTATACTTTGTTATTAAACCTGAGTGAATAATCATATCAAACAATTTAAGATTTTAAAGGTATATCACGTTCGATAGTTTTAATCTTTCGCAGACAAATTTGATGCTACTGTCCTGGTTGAAACCGTTGTGGTTCGTAACATTTTTCACGCTAATTCGTCTAGAAGTCTTTGAGGTATACCGTATGACTTCTTGAAAATGGTCTGCATGCACTGAATTTGCCCACGCCTGACGCTGAGAAAGAGGGGAGGGGGTTACGTGGATGCAGCCCCTGGGTCCGTTGCCAATGAGGGGCCCACTTTGGGATAATTACAAGGTATCCAATTAGGGGTTAGCACCACGTGGTTTGGTCAGAGTGATGCATAGTTACAACCGAACACAGAATACTGGGTTAATGTTCAGGTGTATTCACACCGTGGCTTAAACGTGGCCAGGTGGCAAATTCATTTGAAAATTCTTAATACTTATACTCTCACGCTTATGATATACACAGATAAATCCAGTGACGTGCACAGAGTTTCAAAGGTGGGCGTAATGGTGGGGGGGGGGGGGGGGGG
>KN886881.1:10785-26124 GCA_000934455.1 Apostichopus parvimensis
GAATGCCTATATGATATGCACATTAACATGTTGAACGCGCACGAAAAATTTGGGTTATATTTTTCGGGCCCCCCCAAATTAAATTAGGCTCCTACGCCTATGTATACAATTATCCAAGCATAGAAAACCTGTTTGCTCCATCTAAAGAACATGGAAGACATTTTGGGCACGTTTCATTAATAGTTTGTAATGGATCAAACTATTTTGATTCCTGTTTGTTAGCAATTGGTCTCTGAGTTCTCTAATTCGATAAAATATATTATTTTCATACATTATTTTGCATAGTTAGCAAGGTGGCCGTTAAAACATGTATTTTTACCATATCTTTTGTTACAAGTCTGAAGTTTGGTTGATTCTGCTAAACCAAACACAATTAATTGTCTTCTGTTGTCAATTAAAAGATTGATTTTCAACATCTTGAATGGAACTGACAATTTTATTTTGATAATCCAGTATAAATATCAACAATTATTGATGCGATCAAACATGATTAAGCAGGCTTAAACATATCAACAGTGCCTTAATCTTATATTTTAACTGCTAATAAATAAAATGTGATAATTTGTCTCAACTTTCAGTGAAAAACATTTGGCAAAACATCAGTGAAAATCCAATGGATGTTACATCGGAATACAAAGTTCTGGAAGATTTGTTTAGTCAAAAAACCAAATCACCAAAGAAGACCGGAGAAAAGGAAAAACCCAAGAAAGAGTCTAAGGAGGTAAGAATCTTTCCTTAAGTGAAGTTCCTGGTGTCAGATCACCAGAAGTGTAAAAATAAGTTCCATTCTCAAACTTTGTGCAAGTTACAAGGACATGGGTTTGTATGTGGTTTGGTCTTACAGTACACTGTGTCCACAAAGTGTCCACAATGTTTGATGGAGGTCAGACTTTATATGAAACCTTGCAAACAAGATATCTCAATAAGTGGACTGTTTTACAGATGTCATACTTGATTATGTTGACTTCACATTGATTTCTCAGCAGATTTCTAGTTATTGTTTTTTCGGTGTGAGTATAGTTCATATAAAAGGTCAACAGAGGTCAAAATAAAGACAATCTTGAAAGCTGCATATATCAAGAACTATCTTTGTGCAGTACAGTATAAGATTATACTTTTCAAAAGATCTGTGAAGTATTCGATGAGGTCAATGAGGTGGAAGGTCATTTGAGGTCAACAGAAGTCAACATCAGGAAATCTTGTAAGCACAAGAAGTGGTAGTATTGACAGCTGTATTTTATAATAATGAGTGCACACACCTTCTTGCTTTTGATGGGATAAAAGTTCAGCACAGGTCAAAATGTTAATGTTTAGGAAAGCTCAGTACCTCAATGGTATCTTTGATGTTCCACAATAGCCAAGAACTACACTTACTCATGATTGGTCAAAGCTAATGACCTTTAACTTCATTGAAAAACGTCTCGGCATTTCTCTTGTGACTCAGCTCTACACTGTAACTCCGCTCATAAAGCTAGTGGAAGAGGCAGATCAGTATAGCTGATGCAATGAACCTAACCATTAATTGACCTGGTTTCAGGGACCCTCATATTATATTTTAATCTTTATTCAAGTTGTAGGTATTTTGTTGTCAGTAATTCTGTCCGTGATAATCACTAGTTAAATCCAGTAGGTGCATGACTGTATTGCCAAGCACTTGTACATAATTTAAGTATTTTGGTGTAACTGCTTACATAAATAACTCATTCAAAGTAAATGCCCAACTGAATTGTAACATGTGTTCTGGGGTGATAGAATGGGTTAAGAATGCTGTAGTTTGGGAGGGTTTTTTTTGGGGGGGGGGGGTGTGAAGGGAGCTCAGAGGGAGGGCATCTTTATGTATCTATTAATGTTTATTACTATAACAGTGTTGATTTTACTTCGTAAAAGTTATATCTCATCAACCACTAGTTGAATTATTGTCATACTTGGTAGATAGTTGCCCCATGATTGAAATTGGTAGAGGTCAATCATGTCAACAGGTGTCAAAGTTTGAAAACCTTTTACACATGATAACTCCAAAATTAAGTTGCAATAATCTGTCAATTCTCCAATGGTGTGATTTTCTTTGGTGAACATAATCAGTGTTATATATTACTTTATTTTACACTGTTTATTCTGTCAGTGTTATATATTACTTTATTACACTGTTTATCCTTTCAGTGTTATAAATTACTTTATTACAGTTTATTCTGTCAGCGTTTATAAATTACTTTATGATACACTGTTACTTCTGTCAGTGTTATGAATTTCTTTATAAACACTGTCTATTTTGTCAGTGTTATAAATTACTTTTGTGTGATTTGGATTTGGAAATGTTTTGAATAATTTGTGTTTCAGGTTACTCTTCTTGACGGTAAACGTAGCCTTAATCTCAACATCTTCCTGAAACAATTCAGAAAGAGCAATGATGATATCATTGCACTACTAAAGAATGGAGATGCAGCACAGTTAGGGGGAATCGAGGTCCTCAAGGGCATGGCGAAACTTCTACCAACTAGAGAGGAGGTAATTTACCCAGAAATAAAATACTATTTAGTTATTGTGTTAAGTATTACAAGATAATATCTATTAAAACTGTCAATTGTTTTGATCCATGGTATGTGATACAGTCTGTAATGAAGTAACTGCCAAATAAAGAGTTAGATGCATGTACTGTTATATTACGTTACCAAATCAAAGAGGTTCACTAACCTTATCGTAATAGTAATAAAAAGTTAGATGCATGAACCGTTATATTCCGTTATCAAACCGTAGCAGTTTACAGATGGTATCCCAAATACAAAATTAGATGCATGTACCATTATATTATGGTACAAAATCATTGACGGTCATGGACAGTAAGGAAAAAGTAAGAATCAAGTTAAATTCACTGTACTGCTAATATACCCTTAAAAATTTCCAAGTTATATTATCCCTTTACTGTGATAACACACTCTCCAAAATGTATGGATCGACTGCCAGAATATGTGATAAATGCATGAAGCATACTGTAATATGACCCTTACCAAAAAGTAAGGGTAGGCTGCCAGTATCCTAGATGACTGCTGGACTGCTTATATTGTTAAGATGTGTTATTCGTTTGAAGACCTGTGTGCAAATTGTAGATATCAAAAATAACCCCCACCCCAACCCCGCCCCCACCCCTATGTCCCCTAAGTTTTATGTATCTTTTGTCTTAAACTTACATTTTTTAAATCACTTATTATTAAATCATGACATATGTTTATTCTCCTCTTAGGTTGATATGATTCAGTCATACAAGGGTGACGAGGCACTACTCGGTGTTGCTGAAAGGTTCTTTCTGCTCTTGACCAGACTTTCAAAGTAATTCTTTAGTTTTCTGAGTTTTGGGCATGCCTTTTCGAACTATTCAGTCGAATGTAAAACCTCTTCATATTGTTGTGCTAACCAGTAACAGAATTCTCTTTTTTATTCTGATAGCTACAAGCTTCGCATCGAGGGTATGGTCGTGAAGGAAGATTTTTCTGCTAATATGGATTATCTCAAACCAGCAATCAGCACAATACAGGAATGTTGTAATGGTGAGCAGCATCTAAATTGTCTGAAAATATGAACTTGTCGATGAATTGAATTCGAACAAATTTTCAGTCATTATTTTACATTTTACATTTTGTATTTGCCCAGCCATATTCCCACTTGCAGGTCAAACCTCTCAACAGATCAGATTTCTGAAAGTTTGCAGTGCTTGTTCGTTCCCTCTCGATTTCCGGTATTATTATCAAAATGATATACATTTCATCATGCAGTGACAATCGCATCAATACCTTTTCACATGATACTCACAAAAACAGAACAAAATGTGGTTACAGTACTTCTAGGTCACATGACTATCATTGTTACCATTTCAGAGATGGTCTTGAATTAGCAGACAACTCCACATATTTTTGACAATTCTTAGCTCCCCACCTACCTGTGCTTATCAGTTTTTAACCCCAGCAGTTTGACTTATACCATAATTCTGACATTGAACAACACGTTTAAGGACATAGGTTTTAGTTGGCACTGTAATGAATGTCTTCTTAAGGGCCTTTTAAAAGTTAATCGCCACTTACCCTTTTTCTAAAAACAACCTTTCCAAAGCATTTCATTGAACATAGAGACTTGTAGTGAAACCCTTCTTTTATTGAAGTATAACTTTCAATTTCCTTCTGTTTTGTATGAACATAGATATATCAGAATATTTCAGACAATGTGTAGTCTAGGTTTCATGGCAACTTTTCTTATTCCTATATTAATGTTTCCTTTTTATGACACCATGCTACAATGTCCTTTGAGAGGTATATTCTAATATTCACTACATCAGAGCGCCATGGGAATTTTCATTTTTAATCTATCAAAGTAATAATGCTTCATGATTTCATCGTTGAAGTTCCGTCAAGTGAAATGCAGATTTTAATTACAGTCCAATATGCTTGATAAAGATATTGAAATGAGAGTAATGTTTAGTTTCATATTTTTGGTTTCATTTTACTCTATACATCCACTTCTAATTTCTCAATCTTACAATCCAGGGATACTAGAAAGTAAACTGCTGCAAGAATTTCTGGCTCTTGTCCTTGTAACTGGGAACTACATGAATTCAGTAAGTTAGTTTGAAAATTGAGAATCAAATTTACTGTTTAATCATGTTTCATGTAAGGATATCTTTGTTTTTGTTTTTTCTGCCTTTTTTTTTGCAACACAGCTAAAGTTTTGAAATGAGCAAGTTAAAATATATGTCATAAGACTTGAACATCTTCCATTTTGTAAAAGACCATTTGTAGAAATAATTCCATTTGAATTATATTTAAATATTTACAATTTGGTACTTTTGAGAATCACCGCCAAATGAATTCCAGCTGCAAAGTCCTTAAATTGCTGTACTCTATAAAGCCAAGAAGCAACTACTTACCTCTCTAAAATGCTACTCTTTGTAGTATTATGTACCTTGGGAATACCTACCATAGAGTATTGTAAAATGAAATAAACTTAACCATTGCCCCAAGCTACCCCCTTCTCCAAATGCTACCCCTTTCCCACACTGCCGCTTCCCCTTTGCACTTTCCATCAAGGCCCAATGTAGTCATATGAACTCATACTAACTATTGCATAGCAAAGGGGTATACCATATTAGAATTACCCTTGCTTCACCTATGCCTTTACTCTTCTTCAGTCCTCTTCTTTGTTACTACTATAATCTTTGCAAAGTTAAGGGAGTAGTTTCCCTAGCTATCATACATCAGGATGCCTGTAAGGTGAATTGGTAAATTCTGTATATTTGAATTAACACCAATGTAGCATGCAATAGGTTTGAATTAACACCCCTGTAGCATTTTGTAGATTTGATTTAACAACCACATAATAGTGCAGCTTGTGGCATGGTTATGTCGCTGATGCAGATGCTGAAATGGTACGGTCACTGCTCTAAATTTGCCAGTCTTTTGTAAGAATGAATTTCTTGACCAAATTGACAGTATGAAAAGTTTAAAGAGGGGCCTGACATTTTCCATCCAAGCAAGAGATCCTCTTCAATGAAAAACCTGTGTATGACATAATATTTATTTTCCTACACTTTTTTAAAATTTTTCTTATTTTTATTCTGTTCAAGTTATAATATTGATTAATATCTTTCAAATCTCCAGGGTGGCTTTGCAGGGAATGCTGCAGGTTTTAAGATTTCATCTCTCTTAAAGCTTCAGGATACTCGAGCTAATAAACCTAGGGTAACCCTAATGCATTACCTAGTGGAAGTAGCGGAAGAGAAAGATGAAAAAATTCTCTCATTTCCAACGGAGATCAAACATCTTGCAGAAGCATCAAAGTAAGTCTTTGTTTGTATCTCCAAGGGGATAGTGGGGGTTGGGAGGGGAATTGTCGAGGAGGGTAATAAAGGAAATTTAATATCAAACCAATTAATATCTATATTGTGGAATAAACACAAGACATGTTATGGGAACTGGTAATCATACCCATAAATTATTCCATGTTCATGGTTAATATTACAGGTTGTCTGTCGATTTCTTGAAGTCTGAAATAGGAAGTCTGCAAAAGAAGGTAGAAACACTTGAAAAACAAATGGAAACTGCAGATGAAGGTGTGAAGGAGCAACTAGGATCATTCTTAGAGGTGAGTAGGGCATCAGTTAGTCATCTTTCAGTCTATTCCTAACATTCTTATTATGTCAGGTTTTGCAATTTTGCTCCGCCCTGTTCAGAGCAAACTGGGGATCCAGCACTCTGTTTCCTTTCGTATGCATACCTACTGTAGGGGACAGATAGTGTGGTGGTAATTCCTAGTCAGGCCACATAGTTCTCATAATTATCCAAAAGAAGGTAAATTATGTGCCTAATGTGTTTTACAAAGGCTTGAAAGGTCATTCCATATCCTGTTAGGGGTATCATTTTTGACCACAGCTATACATATTCAAATCTGCAATGTAAGATCTTAATAGGAAACCTTCTTGTGTTAATAATGAGATATGGCAACGCTTGCTGTATGAAAGATCAATGACCAAGGTCAGGTTTGTTTCACATATCATGGAAAATATTTTTGCTTTGACTTTAAAATATGGCTCACAAACTCAACTGTTAGTCAGGAGCATGGTGATGTGTTGTGAAGGGGGTAGGGTGTGAGAGGGGATGGGGGGGGGGAGGGTATTGAGGTATGCATGAAAGGCCTGTCTTCAAAAGAGGGTGAACATCTTGGGGTAGAGCTGTACTTTTTGGCAGAGAGCAGTTACGATTAAACTGCAATAAACACTTTAAAGCACTTGACAAATAGTGCGATCCACAGCTCAAAACTGGATATTTGATATATTTTTTAATCACCTGACATGACTAAATTTTGTAGGTTTCTGGAGCCACCAAAAATTTCATATTAAATGCAATTTTTGTTTACCTAATGTGTTTTACATTGCTTGAAAGTTCATTTCATATCCTGTTAGGAGTACCTTTTTGACTAGAGCTATACATATCCGAATCTGCAATGTAATATCCAATAGGAGGTCATCTTCCGTAAATGATACGATTGGTTTCATAACTAATATGGCAAAGCTTCCTGAATGAAAGATCAATGACCAAGATCAGGTTTGTTTCATATATGATGGAAAATATCTTTGCTTTGACTTCAAAATATGGCTCATTAACTTCACTGGTAGTCAGGAGCATTGTGTTATGTAGTGAAGGGGTGGGGGGAGGGAGGGAGGGGGAGGGATGGGAGGGTATTGAGGTATGTATATAAGGCCTGTCTTCACAAGAGGGTGACCATCTTGTGGTTAGAACTGTACTTTGCATTCAGCCATTGATAAGTGACACAAAAGAGCTTGAAGTGGAGGACTTTCTAAATGAATGCATTTGGGAAAATAATGGTCCCATGACAGCTATTAAATAATATTTTATAACGAGCAAAGTAACATCTCTGAAAATTCCACTTTGCCATGGCATTTTTACATCTCTTATTGCTGTCTGTAGCACCTGTGTGTCATGCATTATAATATTTTGTTTAACTACGCATGCTCTGAGATTCTGTTGAGGATGCAAGGAGACCAGGCTCAATTGGATAGATAATGTTCTTTAGCACAGTGTGACATCTACCTCGAAAATGGTCTAACATATGATGAACCCTTCTACCTGTGACATGGTGTATAATCAGAGCTTGACTTTTTGTTAGATATGCCCTTCACTTCTCCATGCATGATCGATGATGATGTGCTATATGTTGGGAATAAACATCGAGTAGAGAGCGGTAAAATGTCACTGATTTATTATCCTTTTATTTCTAGGGTGCAAACAAAGATATCAAATTTCTTCTCAAAGACATGGAGAAAATCGATCTTCTGAGCCAGAAGCTGGCTCTCTATTTCTGTGAAGAACCTAAGCAGTTTAAACTTGAAGAATCTCTCGGTGTCTTAAAAACTTTTGCTGAAAGAATAAAGCAATGTCAAGAGGTAAGATACATTCCGATATCGGTTTAAGAGAGGACATGGGGATCATGATATGGGGAAGGGAGTGATATGAGAAGGGGGAGGAGGATGGGTACAGAAGAGAAGATGGAAGAGAGGGAACATCAGAGAGGAATTTGGGGGTACACAGTGAGTTGGAGGTTGGGAAGCAGTTCCTCTCTACATTTGGAAAGTTGTTTTTGTTAATCACCTGAAGGATTTGAATAAACACAATAAGAAATGAAGACAACCACCCGCAATGTCTACAGCTAAATGAAAAGGTCACTTAAAAAGGCCTGGCAGTGGAGAAAATCATGTTTGAAATGTGTAGACTGTCTATCAATTAGCGGTTGTCTCAGTTTAATTATTCTTTTGTTTGTAGGTTGCAAACATGGGGGAAGTTAATCTTGTAAAGTCGGAACTGAGAATAAAGATGTAATGGAAATATGTGAAATATTAA
The DNA here is from genome assembly GCA_000934455.1 of Apostichopus parvimensis. Taxonomy (NCBI): domain Eukaryota; kingdom Metazoa; phylum Echinodermata; class Holothuroidea; order Aspidochirotida; family Stichopodidae; genus Apostichopus; species Apostichopus parvimensis. The sequence continues at coordinate 19,185 of KN886881.1, forward strand.
AATAGTGTGTTTTCTCAATGAAGAGCCGTTGAAGTAAGTCATATCAACTGAACAGACATGTATTTTCAAAGCTGTTATCACTCTGTAGTGTAGAATGACCAGACAATTCTCTTAAACTGCCTGATGTAGCTTAAATGAAACCAAAAGACTGCATGGTTGAGCATTTTAAGCAGGTTAAAGAAAAAAACACCAAAAAGTTTGTTAAAGATATTTGGTGATGGCCTTGACTTGCAGCAACAAATTGCTTGATTCGTTTGATTGAAATCTGTAAGAAAATGATTGTTTTTGTGTAAGTTTTGAGTATAATACAATTCTGCAAAGTGGTTGTCTGGGTCAGTAGAGAATTGAGAAGATGTACTTCAGATCTTCTTTACTGGGAAACAAGTTGCATGAGCGATGTGTTACTTAGCTGACGCCTTCGTGATTATTAAGAGGTTCCACTAATAACAACAGTAAACAGACACAGTCTGTCTTATCCAGTCTAAGTGATGTAGAAAGCTCTATTAAAAATATGGTCATGGGAATAGCACAAAATTGTAAATAGGGGCCAAAGGTTTGGATTCCTCTCGGATTCTGTATGTTTTAGACAATGGAACAGAGCAAAGATATTTTAGGGCTGCAGCAGGAATTGAAGCAGAGACCTCAGGGTTACAATCCTAACCGCACTGTTTCTAATCCTGTTTTAATTTATTGCCAATTCTTTTTTCCAGTTTCTTTCCATTGTCTATAAGTTTTCTTTTGTTCAGTTACATTTATTTGTTTTAGACAATAATAGAAAAGCAAGCATTAGAAGTAAATTTGCAATTGTCAATTTTATATATTCAGTTTCAACAGGGGTCAACAGGCTAGCTTGGTATGCAGAGATAGCTTGTGCAAAAGGCCTGGCAAATATCAATTGATTACGTTAGTCTCACCTGGATATTCCAGGGTCTCCCTGTCTTTGTTCTGTATTCAATATTTCTACCATTGGAATAAGAATAGATTCTGTTTGAACCAGGTAGCTTTATAGTTTCCCTCAGTCTTATAATCCTTTAAGTGTGAATGCAATGGAACCTGAATATCTTGAAACAATCATACTCATACACCTTAATTACAGGAAAACAAAAAGAGAAAAACTCAAGAAGCCAAGGCAGAGGCAAGACGTATCAAAAAAGAGGAGCAAGAGAAAGCCATTGCTGCATCTGGAGGCAAATTAAAGAAAGTAAAGCCACCCCCTCTCCCAGAAGAGGGTTGTATCATTGATAACCTGCTCAGTGATATAAGAAAGGTAGAAGCTTCATCTTGTATTGAAACATACTTGTATTAAAAGTCATCAGTACTGGCCACATGTAGATAACTACTGTTGCTAACAGTTATAAAAAACACTATGCTTGAGATGCTGATCCTCCAAATTATTAGTGGTATAAGAGTATTAAATTAAACAATAACATGTCTCAATGAAGGAAAATTTGTTGAGTGTGGCTGTTGAATGTGTGCTTCACTGTGATGGTTGTGTAGTCCTATTCCCTTTTAACATTCTTCAGTTTTACTCATTAGCAAATAATGCTTTATTTCATATTCAGTGAAGTAGAAAGCTTATACATTGGGAGGGAGCGGGAGCAGATGGATGTATAAGTCTTCATTGTTAGCTTGATTACATTGTGCTGGCATCTTCCTGAAAAATTGGATGTAATAAGTTTGTATTGAATGGCCCTTTGCACAGTGGTTGCATAGGACTCCTGCAATCAGATAAGAATCTTTAATGGTTTTATGTTCTTTTATTAAGTGCAAACCAGTGTAAGGCATTTCTGTACCCTTTGCAAAAACTGTTCTCTCTTGATTCACTTGAATATATTTCTCAAGTTCCTGGGTACTATGAAAGAAAGTCAGGCAGTTATCAAACGGCCCATCATGTCTAATGCATCATATAATCTAAACCTAAATGCAATACTGAAAGTCTAAGTGAGAATTTATGGCATCAAACTCTCATTGTTTTAAAGCAGTTGGTATGAACCAACAAGGATTTGAACTACGCTTTAACTTGTTAAGGTCGATAGTACAAAACATGTTCACAAGTATACAAAAATTGTTCACTGTAAACGTTGTACTTATGGAACATGGACCCTGGCTGGGACTTTGAATCCCAAGGACTCAGATAGGGACCTTGCTTGGATGTCGATTAAACTTGATTAATCATATTACACTACTGTTTGTGAGTGTGGAAATAAGCCAATAAGGTAGAATATGGCCACTATTCTTTTTGTTTGCATTGCACTTCACAGGGCTTTCCCCTTCGCAAAGCTCAAGTCCATTCACCCTCGTCAGGACCAGGAATTGGACCACGTGGCACACGAGGTAGTCGACGTCAGAAGAATGAGTTGGAAAGACAAAATGAAGACGTAAAGGGTTCAAAAGGGGCAGATGAAGAGAAGCTAGATAAAACTTCTGAGAACAAAGTCAGGAAATCAGAAAATGTAGAATCAGAGAAGGGAGTTGGAAAGGAAAAGCATGGAAAAGATGATGAACAGAAACTGACAGTGATCAAAGAAGACATGGCTGACAGTAAGGAAACAAACACAGTAAGTGACCAGGAGAAAGCAGTATCTAACGATAATGATTTGAAAACAACGGTAGCTGTTACAGAGAAACTAGAGGGAGAAGTGACCAAATCAGTGGATGAAGGGATTGCAGAGAGCAAGGACGAATGGGTAGATGTCACAATTGAAGATGCAACCAGTGGTAGGCAAGGCAAATTGGAAGTAAAACATAATGGCCTGACAAATGAAGATGATGCTTCATCCAAATTACAGGAGGGAGGTGACAAAGAAGGAGTTCCATCAGTGGTGATTAGTGATGCTGACATTGATATTAAACTTCCGAATGGTGAGAAAGACTGCCAGGTCAATGGACATGCATCACTTGATATAGAGGAAGAAGCTGCAGACAGCCAAAAGTTGAAGGAATCAGCTGAAGGTGATCAAGGAAATGAAGAGGAGGATGTTTGGCAAGTACGAGTCGCTGCTCCAGAAGAGCAAGAAAGTAAATCTCCAAGAACAGTCAATGGCGGGATTGATCCTCATGAGATGAAAGTGGACAGCAAAGTAAGTTCTGCAGATGGAGGAACTCAGGTTGATGAAGAAGGTAACAGTGGTAACAAGGAAGGAGATAAAGGTGTGACCTCTAAGGGCAAAGTTGTAGGTGATGAGGATGCTCTCGTTGGTTTAATGGATGTTCAAGAAGATGCAGAAGAAGCAACTTCCAAGGCAGTGATGGTCGAGAAAGTTCTTGCAAGCACCAAAAAACCAGTCATAGAACAAGAAAATAGCAGTTGGGATCATTTATCTGATGATATTGATGATGATAATGCTCAAGATATTTCAAGGATTGAAGATGCAACTGCGACTGAAAAGGTGTCTCCAGTGGCAGTTGAACCAAGCGCTCCTCCAAAGACGAAAAAGAAGAAGAAATTTGGCACTATTAGAAGCTTTTTCAGTGGGATTAAAAAGGGTTTCTCTACATCTAAACTTGAAGAGGGTAAAGTGGAAAGGTCAAATAGTTTCAGTGCAAAGGATACCACTGAAGCAAGTACTAGTAAAGCAACAAGCCGTCCCAACAGATCACAAAGCCTTATCTTTACAAATAAATCGAAAGCCAAATCCAAAATGGCAAACAGCCAAACCTTTTCAGAAGGTCCCTTGCCAAGTACAAAGGATGCTTCCTCACATAGTCCAAATTCAAATAACAACAATTCCAGGGCAAGAGGTCAATCGGGTATGTCTAATATCCCACGAACGCAATCTTCCTTCTCTGTTGGCCGTCACCAGCAGCAATCGAGAGCGGACGACTCTCTGCCCACATGGTTTGGTCGTCACGAGGGTGGCAGGACTGCTGTAGCAGAGAGGAGGAGGGTGTTTTCAATGCAGCGTTCCGTCAGTAACTTGGATGACAAATTTAATGCAGACGATTGGAAGAAACTCCATGCACGTTACAGCTTTGTGAAACCAGATATCCCTCAGGAGGAGGAATTGGAAGAAAAGCCCAGTACCTTGGAGGAAATGGAAATTTCAGATTGTCAACCAAAGCAAAAGAAAGAAGAAGCAGAGAACGGGTACACCAGTGACGTGGGACGTTTTGTAGTCAACCGGTACATCCACGACCCAAACCTGCAGAGACGGTCCCCAGCTCCTCATCCACATATGAGAAGACAATCGGTGGGTACAGCGTGGCCAAAATAGCTGCACGATGTAAGAGATGTCGTGGAAAAGTGAGGTGAGATGTTTGACGAAAGAATGATGCAATCTTTATTGAAACATGAAGATGCAACATTTCAAGTGAGTATGGCGTTGAGATGGAAATATCCAGGGAAAGAGTGTGAATGGTTAAACTTCCATATTATTTGAAATAATCGATAGCTTTTGGTCATCCAAGTTTTCATTTTCCCATGCCAGACTGTGTAGCATGTATGCAAAAAGATGGGTAATGTGAACTTTAATGGGAGTAGTGTTGAATCAATGTGAAATGTAGGAAGAGCATTAGGTTGAAGGATGTTATTGAATAAAAGTACTGTAATAAAGTATTAAGTAACCAGAAAGAGATTGAAGCACAGCAAGTACAATCATGGCAATTGAGTAGTTGTCAGATTGAGTTGTGAAATATGCATCATTGTCATCTCTATCAAAGTTTCTAATTAATGACAATAAAAAGAACATTAACAGTTTGAATTATTTTAAAGGTATCTGTTTAAGATGTGTGTGGTATGATGTGATGATCAATTCTCAGTGGTTCCACGAAGGAGGATGGGATAATGGGAAGGAGAAATCCCCCTCAGTATCCCCTCCCCCACGCTCCCCAAACCTGCAGCACAACGCACAACAATGCATAGAGTTTGAATATCAAAAGTAAAAGACCATGCAGAAAGATGACTCTTTCGCCTGTAAGGTAGTATTAGTAAAGATAGGTAAGGTAGAAACACAAGTTACATAATGCATGTATGTCCCCAGCTACCTGTCAACTGCCCTCAACCACTGCTCACTGTATATTGGTCTGCTGCCCTCACTTTGGTGCATGCTGCATTGCGTCATATGGGTTTCAGTATCGTATCAGTGTAAATTGATACAAACCAGGGACTACAGGGAGCATATTATATGGCTATGTTTTATTGCAAGAGGTTATCGGAAGATATGGAAGGAAAGCAGTGATTAGTTTGTGTAACTGCAATTTTTCAATAAAGAAACAGGACTGTGTCAAACATTTCCTGTGTAAACCTGTATTCTACTGCAGGCTTTCAACTAACAGCGTTCAATAAGGGAGAGGCCAAAATGGTATTATTCAATATGTTTGGAATATAATGTATTTACGATCATTGTCAATACCTTGTTGTTTACTTTTATTATGTTTAATATGCAACTGCAACACTATTATTTGTTTATTTTGCGAGTTCTCCTTATCACTGTATCACACACAACCCTACAGGCTGCTGTCCATATAATACAATGTTAGTATCGTCAAAGGCTTGTTAACTTGTGCTCAACCTCAGTATTTTATGACTTATTAAAACTGTATCACAAAAGATCCGAACCAGTTACTCTCTCTTAAATCAATGCATTGAAGTGATCACTCATGCCTCTCTTACACCAGATTAACTTCTAACTTTGCTCAGTTATGTTGATTAGAAGTAAACTTTGAGTGTTGATGCCAAAACAACCTGATTTTGTGCTCCTTTTAGCAGTGGAAGCAAGTAGTTTTAATCTGGCCGCACATGAGTACAAAGCATGTTCAATTCTAACTTACAGATTAAATTAAATTATAATTCAACTATACATACATCTATTTAAATCTTATTGGTTTTTCTCATCAGAACAGTGGTACTTTCAGCAGTTTAATGCAAGTGGTTGAGAAGGTGGTAGAATCTCAGGGGCCCAAAGCCTAACATTGGTATACATAGCAAATTCTTTCAAAAGTTTAAAGGTTCAGTATCATCAAGAAGAAGTGTGAACCCAATCTTTGCCATTGCACTAGCATGGTCTCTCAATTGCTAGCATCGCTCAGTTCATGGACCCTGTTTAATATAGGTTCTGTTAGTTTATAGCCTATTGTCAGTATCTGTATGATTGTAATAGTTTGCTATAATCAAAGGCAATATGCTGCTTGGAATATGTAAATTTATGTTATTTACATATAAAACTTGTTAAAACGAAAGTCAAACTCTCTTGGAAAGGTATAACAGAGTAAGTCATTTCTAGTGCACTACCTTGAAGGTTTCTAAAAGTCCCACTGCTTAGTAACACCTTTCGTTAATCTTTATTGTCTGTAGAAAATTGACCATATTCACAGTCTGGAGTTACAAAGAGTAAATGGGAATCATTTCTATATTTTAATTTGAAATGATTTCATACCTTGCTTTCCATTTTCATACAATAGTACTTAGGAAAATGAAAGAGAAAGGTGAAAAGACTGAAATCATGAAATTTTAAAGTTTTCTTGGATTAGCACTGGGTACTATTTTCATTATCTTTACTTCGCTTTTATTTTTTTTTCTCACATAGCGCTGAATGTTTCATGAACAATTATGTATCGATAGTTGGTTTGTACTCCATGATAACTGACAATAGCTATAATCTTGTATGCTTGTCCTAGAAAACAAAATATATTTTATCTCATTTTCTTAGTTTATACCTTGTAATGTCATTAAGTTCAAAGAGTTCTTGTATTCTTAAAAGTTATCGGAAATTCATCATTTTAATTTCTTTTTAACATCAGTACTCACTTGTACTCACAATGTTTATATATATTTTCCAGAGAGTAGCCCTGTTCCATAGAAGGCCTTTGTAGTCTTTTGTCTTGTTATTTCACACAAATTATTGGCTGGTTTAGTTTTGCACATTAATGAATTCATTTTGATATTTTAAAATGGTTTTCTTTTATAGAGTAAGATATTTGTGTGTTACATATATGTAGAAAA
>KN886881.1:56356-71061 GCA_000934455.1 Apostichopus parvimensis
CATAAAAAATCAGTTGTACTTCTGTACTATGGCAGTTACATTTGTATATGTCATTTACTGGTTTCATATATTTGCAATAGTACAGTAGTATACTAGTCTACATCTTTAGAATAAATAAATAAAAAACATATCCCTGGTAAAATCGGCAATGCATCATGTGTGAATCCTAGTACGGTGTCCTAACCAAGCCCGTCACTCATAAATACAAATATGGGTATAGGTGACCATTTCAGCATAAGATTATTTGAATTCAAACACTGATGGTGACGACGATGATATGATTCTCCTTTAAATAACAATTGACAGGATTCCTCCGAATGCCTCAAACTCTTCGCTATGTTTATATCGTCAACAACATAAAACTACACGAAAGGCGTATTTAAGGTCATATCAATATGTAGGGAAAGCCTTACCACGTTGGGAAAAGACCTGATCACACGAAAAAACAAACTTAGTACGTAACCAAACATACTAGCCCATTGTTACCATACTCAGAGAGTAAGCTGAAAACACATCCCTAACCTATATGGTATGTGGTTTTACATCACTTGGTTGTTCTGTCCTCTTTAAGGCATGGAAAATAGCTGTTAGTGGTTTTCACGCTTTTAGAACGAGTGTCGTCCTACTATAAACCGATTACACAAGTAGCATTCCATCATCCCAAAGGACTTTTGCCAGCATGCATGAACAGTACACTACTGGACAACAAAACCACCTGAAGCCTTCTTTTCAAATAACCATTGTAATGTTCGCCTCTATTAAAGGTCAAAACACATTTCTTAGCTATACGTGCAAGCATAGGTCGATTTGGTTGAGTTAATACACCTACGGTGTCAGATATTTGCGGAATTTCGAAATTCGCAGCTTAATTCACAAGAGCAATTTTATTGCGGGTTTTTAAACACCCTTCAAGTGTGTTGTGGATCTTATGTAGTCTAGTAGTGTGTGTACACAGGCTCACTGTAGACACGATAACTGTTTAGAAGATATAGCAACGCGCTGTTTGCAAAAAGCAAGTGATACGGCTATGTGGTTAGTAACTACTTGTAGTTGTATGGTATTGCAAAAATAAGGAGTTAAAAGTACCGATACAATAGTGGATGAACACGGCGTCTTAGCTTTCCAAAATATTTGTACACCCAATATGTTTCTCGTTCATGAGTGATTACTGATTTGTAAATTCAACTGCTATACCAGCAACCGTCGACGATACAGTATTGTCATTGTTTGGATTTTGCAGAGCTTTCGAGCAGTACTACTAGCTCTTCTGCAGTGCATGATCACAGAAAGGGATATCTATATCTATGTTTGAATATAAATTGTAATGTTTGAAATTGTAATTAGTTCGAAAATCTAGAACAGTGGAAAACCTTCCAGCCTAAACCGGGATTTGATCCCGGACCTCCCTCTTATATGCAAATAAAAAATAAATAAAATGCCATCAAATTTATAAGATCATCCATTGTGATGAGTGGTACTACAAGAGCATTAATGGGAAATGATTTGATGGTACACAAGGTACAAGATGCGTTAGATCAATTGGTCAGCTTTTGGTATTACGTGACCAATTTATTTTTTATAAGTAAAATTTTCACTAAATACCGACTCTGTCTATTGTGTATAATGTTTTGTCGATGAGTGGTATTCAAATGGAAATAGTGTTTGCTAAAGAAAAGTTGAGCTGAGTTCCTGAAGTTATTCCCATTATATCCAGTTATAAACCCCTTGCAGATATAATTAGTTATGTTATCTGGTTGTATAATTGTACCTAAATATATCAAGCGAACCTCATAAATAGATCCAACAATACTTGATATTGAATCTTTCCGTCTGCTCTTTAGATGTGATACCAGTAAGGTCTTCGGATATGCCAAATCAAATTTCTGACCAACAGTATCCTACCCAAAGGCGGTGACAGCCCCTCCCATCCCATATCCACAGCAACGTTTATTAAATTTGGCCATAATTAAGACTTAGGTTGGTAAACATTCCTTCTCGTAATCGTTGGTGTAAAAAAATAGACTGTTGCGCACTCTCAAAAACAGAACTGGTGATCACACCTCGCGTTTTATACGGAATTAAAAGCCCATCAGTTTGAGATGTTGCGATACAGATTTACTGGTCTATCGTATTGTTGTATTAAAGTTATCAAACTAGACCTGAGATATCAAGCTATTTATTAGGCTTACCAAAAGTTTGGAATTTTTCACCCACATCACTCATCTAATACAGCTTAAAGGGGATATATCCACCGGCAGACAGCTTAATTCGAATTTCGAAGTGATAATATTCCACACTGTTAGCTGAAAAGCCCATATCTGTATCTTATCCCTAACTCGCGATATGGTAGATTAAGTTAACCATATCCTCCCTCAGTCCACGAAGGGAACCACACCACGTAGGTGGTCTGTAATGTCATCATGGTAAAAGTTAAGTTTTCCCGAAAAACTTTACATTCCTACTATAGTCATCTGGAAATGTGATACACACTCAATTTTTATTAAGCTGTCACTTTTCAAAATAGACTAAACTGCATCAAGAGTAACTGTTTGTAAAAAAAAAAAAATTCTCCTGTGCTTGAATAATTTCAATTGCCATGATTACATCAACATTATTACATTGACTGATGCAATTTCATCAACTCATTTTCACATACGTAACGAACGAATAAGGTCACTGCTTCATTTGTTTGCGAGGTGCTTCAAGTAGGTCAAAGACTCAAAGTAAGGTCGTTGTAACAGTTCGAATATTTCACAATTCTTTCTTTTCTCTTTATCATTTTACAGCTCAAACGAGCGAGATGCTGAAACTGATAGTTCAGATGACGGCACGAATATTGACGACCCAGGTGAGAAGTATACTGGCACACCTGTAAAAGTACCAAAGGCTGAGGAGAAACCTGAAAAGGCTAGTGAAACAGGAGAACATTCTTCTTCCGGAAGTGAGGATACGTTAGTGTGTTCATCATCTGAATCGGACGTTTACCTAGGTGCAAGTGGAAGTAATGTAACAGAAAGTAATAATGAAACTATTTCTGAGGCTGCACATGACATTAAAACCGAATCGCAGATAGAGAGTCTTGAAAATCTCGAGAAGGACACAAATTTGTCCTTTCGTGATAGGCAGGCTGAGCAAGACGAAGGTAACCAAGAAGAAAGAACCCAAGTGGAACAATTTGAAGAGGCTAGACCCATCGATGAACCCACTGTAGAGACAGAGGAATACAGCAGTGAACAAGCGGGACTACATTTTCTTGACGACTTACCAAAAGGCAGTAACAGTGATGATGACAATAAAGAAGTGGACAAAATAAGTATTCCAAGGAAAGTAGTAAAAGAGTATGTCGATGGTGTAATACAAGATGCATGTAACAAATTAGACAAAAGTCTAGCAGCTGACAATAATAATGATGTCGAATCTGATCAGCATGTAAACTTACGTGATTATGACATTGTATCCACAGATGATCATACAACCATGGGAGAAGGGGCCTCAAAAATACAAACAGATTTAAGCAAACATCCATCTATTCCCGCAGACGTAAGTAATTTAACAGAAGATGAGTCAGTGGGACCGACGGGCGACGCTGTAATTGTTATTGATTATAAAAAGAGGAAATTTTCAAATGAGGACGAAGATTTTGTATCCAATGAACAGTTGAAAGTTGTTGATAGCTTTGTTAAAAAACTGAAACGAGATGATCATTTGCAAGATGAACAGGCTAGTGACTATCAGTCAGTTCCTAGTGATAGCCTTGCAAGTTCACCACTGGTCGAACCAGCTGACAGCATCGAGAAAGATGACAAGGACGACCATGTGACAGAGGACAATAGTCAGACTGTAGATGGAACCGAGGCAGCTTTTATAGGGGACATACCTGTTTTTAATGAAGATAGCAATTTACCACCATTGACAGGCCCTGATTCATATGAAAATGGCGAGAATTTGGAAAGATATGTTGAGCCTGCACAGGAAGAGCACATGGAAGAATCAGAATCACCACCGGAAAGTGAAGTATTAGTAGGTAGTGAAATTCTTGCTTCGGAAAACTCCAGTGACGAAGGGGAACCGCCTGTTTCAAACCATGGAGTTGAAATTGCAGTTAGCCAATATGATAGCAAACAAGATGAAACACTAAAGGAACAGGATGAACGAGAGCAATCGAACAATTCAATTAATATTGACATGATGAATGAAGATAGTAACACCAATAATAAAACCATGGGATATGGTTCTATTGATGACCGTGCTGCTCAAAGTCAAACGTTAGACGCAAAGGAGGAAAACATTGAACCTGTTATTATTGATTATGAAAACAGGGAGATGGATTTTACGGAACCAAATATAGAAAAAAATGAGCAGGAAAGACTTATCAATAAATTTGCAGAAGACCTTGAAATGAATTATCCTCTTGAAGAAAAGTCCTCTAGTGAGTCATCAACAAACGATGGCGAAATCGAAGAAGTTGTTTCTATTAAATCAGAGCAGGAGCAAGTGTGTCTTCACAATAATGGGGATAACGCCAACTCTGATATTTTGTCGGAGGAATTAGATGAAACCCCTCAACTGATTAATCACGAAACGCTTGCCAGTGTCGAGGATATTGAATCGGAAAAACTGGCAGTGGAGTTGGAAGAAAAGGTATTGCTAGAATCTTGCCCAATTGATTCTCGAACAGAAAGAGATAAAGAATCGCCATCAGACTCACAATTAGTGTATTTTCTAGCCGAGGACTTAGAAAGACAAGATGCCAACAAGAACGACTCTAGTGCTGGTGACAATGACGATCAGTCCATTACACTACCAGTTGAAGAACAATTTGGAGTAGATAAAATATCAAGACCTGAGATTTCAAAGATAGAAAATTTTCTCAATGAAATGGATCAGGGCAAAGCAAACAGTGTAGATCTAATACCAAATAAGCCATCCAAACGAACATACACTCCAGAAGAAGTGCGCAGAGCTATTCAGATACTTACTTCGAAACCTCCGTATGATGATGTTGACCCTGAAAGCTTTTACTCAAAAATGTCTGGACCGGGACTTGATGGGGACTTGGAGCTCAATGATCGGGTTTTTGCTTTAGTGATGACCCGAAAGCAAGAAGAGAGAAAGGCACGCATGTTTGGAATATTTTCTGTCCCGAAGGTGCCGCTGAGTGACAATCGATACCACAATGATTTGAACGAGGACAGCAACCAAATACCGGTCTTTAATGATAAAAACGCTGAGATCGACCTTTATGAAGTACTTCAAAATTTAGACCAGCCCATTATCGCAGATATAGAGAAAGAAATGCACACAATACCAGACCATGCCTTACAATACTTTCCAAACAGACATGAGAGAGAGGGTGACGGGACTGAGGAAGACGAGGATAACGATGGATCATTGAGCACATCATCTGCGTCTTCAGGGATGTATATTCTGGAGGATTATGCTGCTATCCAGGAAGAATTAAATGAGGATGAGCGAGACCTATTAAATGGTATCTCAAGTGATAATGAGGATGGCGATTCTCTGCAATCTGCTGGAGGTGGTCAAGTTTTTTGTGTTACTTCAAAACAGGACTATTTAAATCGTATCGCGCAAAGTCAAAGCGTACCAGCGAATTTCAGTTCTTCCATCCCAGATTTAGTTGAAAAACCAAAGGCAACCAGCTCCGTTCCATCCCAACTTTCTCACGATGATAATGTCGAAGAAGTGCCAACTTTACACGATGAGAATGCCCCATTTCAAGCCGAAGTATTTGTTGAAACTGAAACAAGAATACTGCATTTATCAGATGATAGGGTTGAATTCGACATGTACTTAGTGCACCAAACACCAAATGTGGATATATCAGAACAAGACGACGCAACAAGTCACGAGAAGGGACAAGGCGAATATTCAAATTCGGAAGGAAAAGAAGAAAAACCGGATTCTTTATCTTTTCTTCCAGAAAAGCTTCCAAGTGAAGATTCAGCGATCGTTAATGCCAACCCACCAGATCAAGATATCGGTGTAGATTTTAACGTGTATATTGAACATTCCCCACGGGATGATAATGCACATATTAATGAATATCAAGATGGCACTGAAGAAATGGTAGTTCCAACAAGTGTTCAAAGTCCGATCTTTCATCCTCAAACACTTGATGGCAAAGAATGGGCATCACCGCTTGCGGGAGAGAATAATGAGAAGAACGTCGATCTTACTTTCCAGGTAACAACTCCCACGTATATTACGTTTGAAGAAAATGTGTTACCTGCTAACTATGGAGACAACTTTGTTGCTGAGTCTGAAGTTGTTCCACATTTTCTGGATCCTGACGAAAACTGTCCCTTCACTTTTGAATTTCAAAATGAAAATGAACCTGAGGTACCACGTGAACCTCATTTTGAGGTTCTTCGTTTGGGAAATGAAGAGACAAACCCTAACAACAAAGAATACAAACAACAACTTTTGGACAGCATCGCTGACATATTAGATGACAGTGTTTGCAATGGCCAGTCAGATGCTGAGTCGATTGTCAGTAACCCTCCGCATTTCTATGACAAAAATGAACTACCAGTGGAAGACACACATTCCATTCAAGAATTCAAAGTCAGTCAGCCCCTAGACTTGAGTGCATGTCTGCCTGAAATGGAAGATGTCGATGTTTATCCAGGAGGTATTTCGTTTGCTATAGTTGGCACTCCTTGCAAAAATAATGAAATCGTCGAACTACCGACACTTGCAGGATTTACTGAAAGCGCTCCGTTCCACGACAATGACGCTATTGATGCAGCTCTCACGGACGATTTTGAAGATCAGCGGAGTACCTCTTCAGAGTCTTCTTCCACAGATAGCAATGATGACAATGAAGACGAGGGAGTACCATACGAACAATTTCAGAACGAGGCACACGTTGGTAACGAAACTCAGGCAATAGATGACAGTGATATTCCTTCTTCCCTTTCACTAGTCTTAGATCAGCTTTCAGATTCGTCTTCTTCCACTGACGACGAATCCGCGAACTCGCTTCCAGTTGAATTAGCAGATGATGCACAAGGTAATTCGTCGGGAAGGAAAAGTTCTACGAGTTCGTCTTCTTGTAGTTCAAATGACACAGCGCAAGAACCTGGTGTACCTTATGCATATCTGGATGACGACGGCGATGACTTCGGTCCAAGAAATTCGTTTCACGAAGACGAGGAATATGTAATAATCCATAGCCAAGATGTAACTGAATTGTCACATAATAGCGATGAGGACACGATTCATGTCGATTTTTCTTCGACGTCAAAACGTCTTTTAGAAAATGAAATGCCCCAACCAGATCAAGAGACAGGTAGGGGGGAAGATAGGATAGAGAATAAAGAAAGTATTGCCATGACGGTGTACCTTGAAAAGGAACCCCTAGACGACATTGACGAAGTAAAGGAAACCAATCGAGGAGACGAAAATGTGGAACTCAGCAGTGAAAGTGATGATTGTAAGGCAGAACAGCCTGTTGAAAGAACAACAGAAAGCGAAGTGGAAGCGGTCCAATCTAGCAAAGATGAGCAGGTAGTGTTTAACATGTATCTGGATAAGCCACCACTAAAGGAGGTTCCACTCGAGTACAATGAGTACCTAGAGCAGGATCCAAGGGAAAGCTCAGACGAAGTAAGCGAGCCTGGAATTGTGGAAGAAGATGTGGTTCCTCACGAAAGAGACGAAGTACATTGTATGGTTCTAAATGATACCCCTGGACTAGTTCCTTTACATGTAGGTGGACACGAAAGAGACATGGCGGACCCAGATCAACGTGTGGTGTTGTCAAGCGATTCGGATGATGTAACGCCACCCCGATATCGCTTCGAATCTTCTTCACCAGCAAGTGACTTTTCTGATTCAGATGACCAAGAACAACCGGAGATTTCTGGACCTCCGCTTGTTTTCGCGTTAATAGGACGACCTTTAGATATCGGTAATAACGAAGAAAGAGTTGACGGATACGCTGAACCAAGTGAAGAAAATGTCTCGTCTGACCGTCCGATTGTGTTTCAAGGGAGCGTTGAGGTGTACCGTGAAGAAGTCACAGAAGGAGCTCAGAAGACAAGTGTCACATCATTTCAGGAGGTTTTTGATAACAGTAAAGATGATATGTATCAACTATCAAATGATGAAACTGCTCAGCAAAACACACAGGTCTACATCGAAAGAGAAACGCACATTGTTCATCAATCCGTCACTACTATTGAAGTAGCGAGATCAATGTTTCCGAGCTAACCATTTATAAGCATTTAACTCCTGTAGCTTATTTCCTAATAAGTTTATCTCCCCAGATGTACTTAGATCGTGTCGGGAAGTAGTTGCGATTGACTACTTGTTGGTGCCTTCATCATCACGATGGTCTTCCGACAGTGGTCACGTTATATTTTAATATGTCTTTCATAGTGTAAGATAAGATGTTATATCGTGTTGCCAACATTCCATGCAAACTTTATGTCGCAGACAATGGACTTTTAATTCAAAGACTGTCATTGCAGCAACAACGTGTTCTGCGATATGAATATAGCTCATGTTCTTCCGGCCGCAAATAAAGTCAGATAAGTCATTTTAAGGAGACCCGTTGTTGATGTCCTGGGTTCTAAACTTTGACCTTGTCCATCGACTCATCTTAATACATGACCGATATGTTTTCTTAGCATGAATAACGATGCCGAGTATGAAGCAATGCTGTATGTGGCATATGCTGATGCCATCCTTGTGTCATGGTGCACAGCTTCTGTTATGGTCGATTTGGTTTTTATTAAACAAGTTGTCCATATTCTTAAAAAGTTTTCTCTCCATAAAAAGAACACGTTGAAAGTGGTTCCAGCTGCATGTAGAGAACGGAAATAATTTGCAGAGTGCGTTCCGCAAAACTATGATAATTTCTTGGGGCAGCAGAGTCAGACATTGAAATAAGTGTAAGTTGAATGTCTGTGAAGTTTATTTGCGTGGGGGAAAGTAGGGTTGACGTTCATATTTCACACTGTCTTCCTCTTTTTCGATATAAATTGTTAAATTTGTTCCATAGTGTATAATAATTATTTTCATCGCTTGAGTCCTGGTAGAGTTAGATGACCGGCAATTATGTATTCAATTTGTAAAGTGTTCATTTCCATTTTATTTTCATATTTTGTTTCGTTTATTTTGTATTTTTTTCACAACATATATACATCATTTGTAGCGAATACAGAGAGTTATGAAATGTGAAAGGAAGTGTGAAAGTAAGTGTATCAAAATCCCTGTGGGCTTATCTAGTGATACACTCCCTGTACAGAGAGAACACATATAACTTACAAAAAAAGAATTAAGAAAAGAACTAAGGGGAAAAAAGGAGAAAGGAAGAAAAGAAAGAAAGAGGAACATCAATCTCAGAATAAGTTGACGTAACATGTCTTTAATTTGAATTTAAACAAATTTGGGGGAGGTTGTGACCTGATATTAAGCAGCAAAGAGTTCCATGTGATGCTTGTTCGATGACGAAGGCTATATCTTCCTACATTGGTTTGAATGCGATTAGGGTGTAAAATTTGTATGTGTCTTGTGTTTTATTGTGAATGCCATGTTTGTGAACAAGGAAATTGTCGAAAGCAAGTGGGACCTGTCCATGGATAGCTCTATATGCAAATGTGGCTCATATACATGATTAAATCCGGGAGCTTGAGGATGTTAAGATCTTTGAAAAGTTTACTTGTATGTTCATTGTAATAGGCAAATGAAACGTGTCTAATTAGTTTTTTTGAAGAATAAAGAGTTTGTTTAAACATGTGTGATTCGTAACAGACCATTACTAGTATGCAGTATGTAAAATGTAGTGCGATTAAAGTAAGATACGACCGCAACATTTTCAATTACTTAAAATCGGCCAGATTGATTATGCAAATTACACAAAATGATTGATTGTTTTTTTATTAAATGTATTTCCTATACTTGTATTCCCTGAGTTCTTAATGATGACTACCGCTAATGTGATTGGTTGTGTAACTTTTCAAATATCAAAATGGATTAGCCTATCAGTGATAATCAATGAATGATACGATAAACCAACTATCGATCGACTCATCAAAAAACAGCCAAATAATGGTCAGTAACCAATCTTCGAGTGTCAATTACTACTTGGAAAATATCATCTGTTAGTCTTTCTCTGTGTTTCATAATATATATATGTATTGTATTCACAAAAGGTCAAAGGCCATTCATATGCTTCCGTATACTTCCATAATGATATTTCTATGAACATCATTTGTGTTTTGTACACCATTGTCTATACGTAAGGTATTTTCGTTGCAAAAGATGAAGCAAGGCATCAAAATTGTCCAGCCACAATCAGTAAACGTTTTGTACGTAATTAATGCCGTTGTTATAGGACATATATATGTAATATGATTTGATATGTAAATAAGGTTGGTATATGAATAAGAATTGAGTATGGCGTTATACACATTTCTTTTATATAGAAGAGTGTGGTACTTTGAGTGATACTGACTGATCAGTTCAGGACTAGAATTTACAAATTTAGCGACTTGCTTTACAAAATGCAAAATCGTTAAAATCTATTGGCTCAAGTCGAATTCTCATTGACTAACAGAACACACCAGTCACTGCAAGTGAACAACTGCTTATCAAAGCAAATCAATCATATTTGCTGAAATCCTGCCGACATTTTGGCTGACGATTGTTCACCGACTTTATCATGTGCCATAATCATAATGTCTACTAACAGTAAAAAAGCAATTGCTCTTGGCATTTTGAGCCAGTTAATAGCCAGAGTTTCAAAGTTGTATCATGTTATATTTCGTGAGGGAGCTATAGATTCAAGTTTTTGCAGAACTGGTTTGACGACTAACTATAATGGAGGCAAATGTCAGTTGTCCAATACGTATCAGTCTACTTTTAGTACAGCTATGACAACGCGCAACATGTCAAAAGATGGCAATGGAGTATTAGTTTGTTTTTTCTTCGTCTTTTTGAAGGTGAATAAGTCTTTAATAGTTGTGAGAGTTTTGTCTCTAGCTATTTTGTACTATATTTATTTTTGGGGTTTTTGTTTGTTTGTTTGCTTTTTGGTTTTGTATAACTTTTGTGTAATTATATCATTTGATATTCATGGTGAAACATATATTCGGATCATTTTTCACAGAATTATTGTTAACTTGATCTTACTTGGGTATTTCTTTCTCGAACAATTCTGACTGCCTTCTGCAAACAATTAACAATGCACAGTTCTGCGTGTAGTTAACTTGGTTGTTACTATTCCCTAATAGAAGGATATTTGGTAAGTTTCCCTGATCGATCGCCTGACGAGTTTCAAGATTTCAAATAAACGGAAGCCTTCTTTTTACTCGCTCTGCGATGTAAATTTTCAAATGTTAACCTTCGTTATCCCTTTAAGATCATATGGTACCCCAATATTGTATTAAGTCATTGTTTCTAGTTTTGATATGCACGTTAAATGACTTATTACAGACAATAATGGATCTCACCTTGTTACCTTTGCAAATACTTTCTTGAAACGAAATTCATTCACTGATAGAACCAATTTTCATCTGTATTCATGTTGTAGATATTTTCTAGAGTTTATTGAGAATAAAATAGCAAAATAAGAGGAACAGACCAATAACGCATTCATAGTTTTCATCATTTCTTTGTTTTCTTCATTGCGGTTTGGTGAAAAAATACCATTGTAAAGTAGTTAAGATATCTATTGTAATCCATGCGGGAAATATCGTAATAACCTTAAATGTCTATGTTTGCGATAAACCGAACAAAATAGCATCCATGAACAGGGACGTAGCCACAAATTTGAAGGGGGGGGGGCGCTCCCACTGGATACGTCCCTGTCCATGACCACCCATTTGTCGACTTAGTTAACATCGTTAACGTCTTTCTCGTTTATATATATTTCTGCCTCAATCATTTATAAAAGCTTCATGAGCCTAAAGAGTCTCAAGAACCTCAAAAACAGCTATAATATTACTGGTACATCTGACTAGTTTACACGAATAATTTCAATAAAAGATTCACAATTTCTCTTTGTTTGGAAATATCACATGTAATTGATAAGAAAAAAAGTTAATCAAATATTTTACATTAATTTGGATCGGTTTTGCAGCCTGGAGATTTACAAAAACGGTTTTGGTTTGAACAATATTAAATTCCTTAACAATATTGGAAAGCCTCAGTTGCTTGTCTTAAAAGCGTATGGTTTACTTACGTTTAATACATTGTCTGCTTGCTGAATTTGAAACAAAATATCTCCCCCTCAACCAAACCATACATGATGTATGTTCGTTGTGACGGTTTCACAACACATATGCAGAAACTCGAGAAGAAAATGTCATTTGTTTAAGTAAACGAACAAATTGTACAGAACATTGAAAAAAGAGTGCGTAGATGAATGTTTGAAAGTTCTTACTGTCCACAAAAGACATGGTTCCGCTGAGAGCACCATTGAATGCGCAAAATACTCCATAACGTTTGGAAGGAACAATGCATCAAACTACTTGAGCAAACAGACAAAAAATAAGTGGGTGGCATAGTAATGGCAAAATATGATATATAACATATTTGAGCTTCGTCGAAGCTTAACATTACAAAACCGTAACTTTGCAGTTTTAGGAATATTCCACATCTATCCCTTCCTTTCTGATTTTCACGAAAGCTCCGTTAAGTTCTTCATTTTCTATACCATGGATAAATGCATCCATTACCATAGCAACCCTGTGAAAGAAAGAAGGGGAAAAACACTTTCACAAAGAAACATCTTTCTTCCTAAAATTGTATCCAGCTATTGTAGAGTGTTAAATAAAATAACTGAAGAGAGGGGTGAGGTTTTTGAGACTCGCAGTATAATGGTTGTAGACAAATGCAGATAAGTGACCAAGTTTTGTCTTCTTAACATATTTCGAGGCATTCTCAAATATTCCTCGCGATATTGTCGAATTAAAAGGGGCAGCTACGGCAGCCCAGAAGGAACGTCAAAATACAATGTTTAATATCTGTTTTATCTCGAATAGAAACTTTCAATGACATTTTCTTGAATTGAATTTTTAATGTCTCTTCTGGACCACACCCAACACTCACGTGACATATCTGTCTTTAATCGTCTCTAAACGACCTTTGACGTCATTTGTCGAGAAACCATTCGATGTCCAGAGAGACGTCTCTACTATAGCAGGGCAGATAGCTACAGCTCGCAGATCTTTGCTAAATCCATCGGTACTGTTCTGTGAATGTATAGAAGGACATTTTTTTGTTTCTTTTTCTCTTTTCTTTGTTTGAAATTAACCACGCCAAGGTAAGTCTGGTCAAGCTAGATTAAGTAATCCTGATCAGGGAGCGGAACAGCTCCGGTCTACCCTGATCATGAAGTAAATTACTCATCAAGAAAATCTGGACGTCAATACAAACGTAAATTACTGTATACACTGACAGTATGTCACATTTTATGACTGATTTATTCTCCAATAAAGTATATTCACAAAGGCTGCCAGATCCTCACTAATGAAAGAGTCACGCTGACTTTCCAAGAAGGGAAGGATGCAATCGGGTATACGTCAGTGGAACAGTCATCCACATTAACCCACAAAAATAGTAATTAAACTTAAATACAACCGCGGTAATATTGTCTCGCCATGTGTGTCATATCTAACACAAAAAAAAAATTAAAAAAATACCTGACATTATATCTTAAATGACTTTAATCTGAACGAGTAGTCGCAAATACCAGAATGTGAAAGGTAAGGCTAGGAGAGCCTACCAAAAAAACCTGCCACAACGTTATTAGCAACAATACTAACAAACTTGACTCATTCCATTCCGATTACCATTAGTTCTCTACCAATATGTTTACGGGAGTTTTAAAGAAAGTTTGGATGCTTCCATTTGTCTGCACTACACAGGTCAAGGTTTGTTTTTCGGAATTATGCAAGGGGGAATTCGACGGGACTGTTCGAAAATGTAATTTAGCCACCAGAACAATTACCATTGTCGTTATTAGTATAAATACTGCCAGTTAAACATTTTGCGGGTGACGGTAGCACCCACCCAATTTCCTGTGCGAATGTGCACTGAGGAAATGACACCATGACGTCACAAATTAAGCAGAAAGCAAAAGAGAGCATTAAAAGCTATTACTATTGATTCATGTACAAATTCCGTGTAAAAAAAAATGTATAATTTACATATATATTTATATAGGTTTTTCCATGTTTTAACATAACACATAAAACGATTTTTCTTTACCGGAAAGGATTTGGTGAGCCCAACTACGGCGTGTTTGCTTGCGGTGTAACTGAAATTCACAACTGGACTGGCAATGAACCCTGCGAGGCAACAATAAGATCACTATGATGTTAATAGTTTACTTATAATCGTTATCTCAGCTTATATAAAGTTGTTAACAGCAAATAAATGTTTTCCCAGGCAATTAAACTTGACCGGATGGAGATGAAGAAAACAAAAAAGAGGTAATCATTAACTTCTAACTATTGACCTTCCGCAAATCGATTCGACGAAACATGATAACAACGCTTAGCATATATATATGAAGTAAACTATTCAATGCCCGACTGAAATTTGACATATCAGAATATTACAATGATCATAAGGCTTGAGGCATTCTCAAATATTCCTCGCGATATTGTCGAATTAAAAGGGGCAGCTACGGCAGCCCAGAAGGAACGTCAAAATACAATGTTTAATATCTG